>LNAC01000005.1:11503454-11550175 GCA_002007465.1 Ailurus styani
TTTTTTTTTTTTGAATTGTTCACAAACATTTCCTACATAATCCAACATACAACAGAGAAATGGTACATCTTTTTCCTTCAATTTGCATACAATGGAAAAAACAAGAATATATATATATTTTACAAAGTTTAACTAATAGACACTAGCAGGCTGACAGTTTGTCTATAGGTGAGAAATCATCTAATAAAAAATAATAAGAATTTATTTAGCATTAGTCACTTCCATAACCAAGTATTATTCTGATTAATAAAACTTGCTGCCATTCAGCTTCTGGCATATACTTATACCATTACTCAATTTGTAGTATTGCTCCCCACCTTGGTTCTCCTTCACAATTACTAACATAGAAAACTGTTGCAAAGTAGGGGCAAGCATTTGCAAACAAACAAAAAAATCCCCAGCTTATTATAAGCATAAATGTGTATGATGGAATTTCTTCCCAAGCAATGGACTTTCAAATCAAGAAATCACCAGAATGGAATTAGCCAAGATATTATGCCTATGTCCAAGAAGAGATGCATTTATTTATATCCAACAGAGGAGCTGAAAATCAAACTTAGTGTTTAGTTTGGGGTGGGTTGGGGATCCAGCCATTTGAAAAATGACTGTCTTAAAAAAAAATGACCACCAAAAATAGGTTCACTAAATTTATTTTAAAAATCATAAAACGTTTCTTACAAAAGAGCATTACATTCTGCACACTGCTCTGAATAGATGCCAGGGACAAATGGACTATTGTTACTTTTCCTCCCTGTCCCACCCCCCCAAAATGTTACAGTGACCACAAAGCAAAGTGTTCACAATAATTACATGGGGGGAATTTTTTCTTTTAAACCACCAACAATGAACAAAAATTAAAATTCACTCACTCTGCTGCTGCAGGAAACACATTCTTAACTATAGAGAACCAACTGAGGATCAGTGGAGCGGAGGTGGGTGGGGTGGATGGGTTAAATGGGTGATAGGTATTAAGGAGGACACTTGTGATGAGCACTGAATGATATATGGAACTGATGAATCAATAAATCCTACACCTGAAACTAATATTCTCCTGTATGTTAACTAATTGGAATTTAAATGAAAGCTTAGAAAAAAAGATGAATAAATAAATAAGATATACCCTGAATCAATCAAAGCTAATATACTTTGATTTACTATAAGATATTGAATTTCTCTATTACCATAAGTGATAATAAGAATAAGAAGAATCAATCATATCCTTAGAATAATCATTAATTTTGGTTTTTATTCCCTGGACATTTCAATAAACTATTCAACTTAATTTTCAGAACTCATTTAGGTCAATACAGTAACTTATTTACAAGGAATAAGCCCACTTTAGAAGTTTTGTTCATACTGGATATTCAAGCAATCTAGAATGTTCTTGGAATAAGACTGAATACTCTCTCTTCAAAAGCCAGCTCAAATTCTTCATTCATATTGGATGACACAGCTTGCTCAACTTATTCATACAGGAGCTTTGCAACTGCATAAATTATTTCAAGTGGCTGATATCACAAGTCTACGAAATCCTTTACCTTAAATGAATGGCTAGTGTGCTTGTCTGTTATTGACAAATGGGAATGGAATATGTTAGTCATAAAGAATAGGCTTTCCAAGCTAAAAAATGGAAATAAATAGGAAAAATGAATGATGAATAAATATCATCTTTTAAGAAGAGAGCTAAGAAAATATGCCAGAGTTTATGAGAAACTTTTTTTTCTCACTTTTCAAAACCAACCATTTCAGAATGTTTCAATCATTTTTCATTCTCCAACTCATTCAAAGTTCATTCTACTTCCTCAAAATATTGATAATATAATTGTAGTATATTTGATATTTTAAAAGAGGAAAGGGAGTCTTTGGCCATAAAGTGCCATATTATTGTCTTATATTCCATTAAGAAAAAAATCATGGTGATTATAGGAAACATGTGTTGGGAAAGTAATCACTGACCTTAAGCAGTTCTCCCCAGAATTAACCTTAGGGCTATTATGGAGCTGCAGGAGAACCACCTTGAGCCTCATTCAATATTAGGGCTCTTTGAAATGGGACAGTCTTTGCTGCCATTCTCGTGCATATAAATCATTCATTATAATTAAAACTATGGTCAGAGTACTATCTAGGCCAATAGCTAAAAGTCACACATAGATTTCTAAGTATATAGTTTATGAATATATACTTATAGAATGAAGACATTTTTTAAAATGATAAATGCGATGTCTAGGAATGTATGAAGAACACCAAAGTGATAGAGGATAGCTACACGGGGATTTTCAAATATATTTGTAGTGTTACAAATCTCATGTGGAGAATGACTATATACTTGTTATGTTATTCTCTATATTTTTTCATGTCTGACATAATAACATTATTATATTAATAAAATATACAAATATATATTATTATACATTACACATTTATTATTATTATTATTTTGGGAAACCTAGTGTGGCAAGAAACAGCATTCGTTTCAGAACTTCATACACTGTTGAGGCCTGAGTTTCTAACCGACGACATTGCCTGGAAAATAAAAATTCCCAAGAGGAAAAGAAAGCTGTCTAATTGGTATAGACATCTTCTACCGGCTCATGTCATCCTCTAAAATTTATCCAGAAATATGATTTTGAAGCAATTCATGAACATCACAAATTCATGTTTGTGCCCTAAAGCTCAAGCATTATTTCTATAATTAAGTCGTAGGAAATTTTCCCATGCTTTTTTCATTTCCTCATTTCCTCTTCTATCTTCCTTGTTCTCGTGTCTGCTTCTCTTGCTGTGATAGGAAGTAGTGGCTATGTATTATTCATTTTTGAATCTCTCTTTTCTCCATATTCCAAGGCTAATGGTATTTTATGTGTGTTTCATTCCAAAGTTTATGTCTAATACACAATAAAGCAATGCCCCACTATGTAATGCAGATGCCAAATCCTACTAGGCTCGAGCAAAGTATTTCTGAAATAATGTGTAACTTCTACATCTGTGGCCAAAGGCAGAAAAATAGACCGGAAATGTCTGGTCAGAGAAAAATCTCTATCACTGTACACTTTATTTTTATAAAAGTTAATGTAAAAACAAAGCGAAATCTATGACCTGGTTTCAAAACATGGTGTTATGTATGATTAATAAGCTGTGTAATCTCTGGAAAATGTTTAACAACCTCTTATTCTGATTCTTATTTCCTCATTTTAAAAAGAAGCATAATATCTGTGGGTTTCTTATGAGAAGTAGATGAAATCAAACATGAAAAAATTTTTAAAGATGTCTATTTATTTATTTGACAGAGAGAGAGGGAGAATGCAAGAACAAGCAGGGGAAATGGCAGGCAGTAGAGAAACAGGCTCCCTGCTCAGCAAGGAGCCCAATGTGGGGCTGGATCCCAGGACCCTGGGATCATGACTTGAACCAAAGGCAGCAGCTTAACTGACTGAGCCACCCAGGTGCCCCTGTAAATGTTGATAAAATGTCTTATGTCATGTTGTATAATTGTGGTGACGGTGTTAAAATCTGATGATATAATATTAAAGTTCAATTCACTGAACATAATTCTGTGAGGAGCTGGATAAGCCAATATGAAATAGTCTTACCGCCTTCCAGAGTTCCATTGTATCAAATGCGAGATTTGATACTCCCCACACGTGTTAGGTACAGAAGTACCTAGCCTATGACCTAGTGCCTAGGTAGGTACTCCAGGTAGGTACCTAGCTAGGTACTCCACAGATGTATTATTAAGTACTGAAAGAACTTATTTTTTATTATTTGTATTCTAGCATGCTTCTTTTATTTTTTTTAGCGTGCTTCTTTTAATTGCCTTACAAGCATTATAAGCAACCATGCCTGAACTCATTCATTAAAATTGGGCCATTGTAAAATCTTTTGATCTCAGTGTTGTTCATATCTGGCTTGTGGTCCTCCTCTCAATTCCCTCTCAGTCATTGTTTTTTGATAACATCCTTTGATAACTTCAACATTTATGTTTTAACCTTTCCTTCACTCTGTTCTTCACACTCCTTAGTCTAATGTCTGTCATTTCCATCTTATTTTATACACACATCAGTATACCTGAAATTACTCTACTTCCAAAACCAAAACCTATGAAAGTCTCCTCTCTAACTCAATCTATAAGATATAGTTTTTATTTAGTTCTTCACTTTTTGATCTACTGAACTAGTCCTTATCTCTTTCAATTCTTTCAGACTACCACATCCATCCAAAAATTACTTGCCTCCTTTCTGAAGCCTGGATATCATGATCAGTCATTTCAAAATTGCTCTTGTCAGAAACATAAAATTCTTATATTCTTTTTTTTTTTTTGCCATGCCAGACTTCCACTTCCTAACTGTGATTAAAACTTTTATGTGATTTAAACCTCCTCTGTCCCCAAAACACAAAATTCACCTTCAAGGGCACCCTTCTAAAGAAACTTCTTCAACTGAGCTACCATTCCAGTTTTTTTCTTTAGACACTAAATATTATTCAACCTCTTTCCATCTAACCTCCCACTGCAAGATTTCTTAAATCTTCTTTTTAAGAATGATTTAGAGGGGCACCTGTGTGGCTCAGTCAGTTAAGTATCCAACTCTTAATTTTGACTCAGGTCATGAGATCAAACTCCATGTAGGTCTCTGAGGTCAGCAGGGAGTCTGCTTGAAATTCTCTTTCTCCCTTGGCCCCTCCCCCCACTCACACACGCTCTCTCATGAATGAATGAACGAATGAATGAATGATTTACAAAGATCCTCTATTCATCCAAACAACCTTTCCTTGATACCTTTTTATAACTTGGCAACTTCTTCCTTCTTCTTGGCTCTCTTGATCCCTCCATTTCAGATTCTCCCGATTCCTTCTGTTCAGTGAAAGGATTTTTTGTACATATATTCTCCATCCTCTTCTGCGATTGTTCCAATGTGACAATCTAATCTATCATCACTATCTCACTAACTGCCTCTCTACAGATGGTTCCCAAGTACATACCTCCCAGCTTAGCCTCTCCTAAACTTCCTGCTTCCTTTTCAAAAAGTTCTCTATCCACAGAGAATCTACCAGCAACAAAAAATGAGTATGCCCACACCAGATCCTGAATCCCTCTTAACACCTCTGTCATCCTAATTTCAATTATTGCCATCTCTAGTCTGCTATTCAGATAAGCTTGGAGCCTCATGCTTATCTTTCCTTTCTGTACTCTTCTACCTCTCACTGCACCATTCTGTCCATTAGATCTCTTCAGTATCTTTGGAATCATCACTCTCCTTGTGGATTCTGATGCCCCTTTTATCTATTATCTGTCTCTTGTGATAATATGATAACTCTTTTTCCCTGCCTCTGCTGTGGCTCCTTCTCTCTAGGTAATCGAATCCAGCTGCTGCTGAAGAGAACTTTTGATCGAAGCATAGCTCTGATTTGATTGCTTCCTCTACTCATAAATCAACAGTTGTCTGTGTATTACAGTTTAAGTTACTTAATATGGGATTAAAGATCCCTTATGATCAGGATTTGATTCATTTTTTCTGACCTTGTGCAACTATAACCACGACAGAAGAGTAGTTACATGTTCAGCTCTTAGGAATTAGGTAAACCTGCTTCCAGTCTTGGCTCTACTATTTTATTGTTGCCATAAATATTTATTAAGTGCCTTATAACATTCCATAAACTATTTAGAGGGCTGGAAATACACAAGTGAGCAAGAATGGAAGTTTCCTGCTCTCCTAGAACTTATGCATTTTTTCAATAAGTATTTCTCAAGCGCCTACTATGTGCCAAGTGGATCTACTACTACTTGAGTACAGGAGACAGCTGTGAATAAAATATTCAAGTAAATGAATAAATAATGGATGAATATACAAACACAAATATATAATATATAAATATGTATCATTATAATTAGTATCAAGATTTGATAGGATGCTCAAGAAGGCCTGTCTAAGGAGATGACACTTGGGTTGAGACCTAAGACAGCATTCTAGGAGAAAGATCAACAGGTGCAAGTGTCATTGGTGAGGATGGCAAGAATAAGCTTGAACTTATTAGAGAAATAGGGAAGGACCATAAGATGGAAGAGTACTGTGACCTTAGGTAAGTTACTCTCTCTGAGCTTTAGTTCCTTCACCTGAAACAATGATACTAATACTATACTTCATAAAATTATAGTGACAGTGAAATGAAATAATGCATGTGAAATGCTTAGAGTAGTATTAAATGCTCTAAAATGATAGCTCCTACCAACTTTGATGCAACCACTTCACTAGACTTTCATTATACACCCACTCCCTAATGTCTCAAACTTTTTTCCACTTCCCTCTGTAGGATATCTGTTGCCCATTATGCTCCTTCTTACAAAAGAAATTTCATTCTCTTTCATCTTTATATGTTAAAATACCATCCACATTTCAATATCTTTTCTATGAATGCTGCACTAATTTTGCCAGCCAAATGCATTTCCCATTTCTGGCCTTCCTTAATACTTTGTGAACATCTCTCCACTGTGTGATCCAAATCACATTCCCTACTGTTTTATTTTCTTTACTAGATTCTGAGCTTCTTAGGATGAAACCAAGTGTTCAAATTTTCCTCTCCAGCCACAGCACCTACACAGACATTGCCTTGCCCAATTATATAAATACCTAATAGATCTCAAATTGAATTGTTATTGAACTCGTTCAACTCACGTGGGGCTTGTTACTCCATCCTTTCCTTTATTGTTTAATTAGTCAAAAGTGGCTTGTGATTTTCTTTAACTTTTCCTAGAAGTAATGTGGGCGTACTTCTCTAAAACTACACTAGATAGGAGCTGATGTACAGTCAATTCTCATTGTTTGTGGTAGTTAAGTCCTATAAAGTTTCCTCCAACACCAAATTAGCAAACAATAAATCACTATTCCTAGCAGAAATATAGGGTTAGGCTCTTGTGAACCCCTAGTCACAAAAATTTTTGGCAACCAATCAACATATAACCTTATTTAATGTGTGTTTCTGCTTAAAGACACCTTATTTAATCTATATTGTTGATTCATTAACATTGAACTCACAGTCAACAACATGTCTGAATGAAGTTTATCTCATGCATTTATTTTTTCTACAAGGCACATCACAGCCTTCTTCCACTTAGGATTACCAGCAGCATTATCAGCACTATACTTGTAGGCAACACCACAAAAATATGAAAAATATGCCACTAAATACCTTGAGAAAAGGACACATGTTTACACTGTGACCTGAAATAAGAAGGCACCATTTTGTTTGACCTAAGCTAAAAGCATGCGTGTTGGATAACCGAAATTTTTCTTTGCTCTGCAAAGCCCACAAATGATGACAAAATTACTGAGAGCTGATTTTTGCAAATACAAAATTCTTGAATTATGAGGGTCAGCTATATGTGCTTTTGTGGTATATTGTTACAGTAATGGTCCCCAGTAAGCCCTGCCTGTTTGTATCCATATCTGTGTATAAGCCGTTCCATACAGCTTTGACTTTGACCATGTTACTTGCTTTGGCCAGTAGTACATTAGTAAATATGAAGCACTCAGGAGCTTGAAGAGAACTAGTGCATTAGAGTTTCCACCACCATATGAAAAAAACGAGTTCTCTTGAGTTAGAAAGGAAGGGCTGGGCAGACACCCAGCATCCACCATAAGACCTGTGAATGAGGTCATCTCAGATCATCTGGCTACAGTCAAGCCACAACATCACTGCAGCTGCATAAATCACTCCAAGCCACTCAGTTAGGCCCAACTCAGACCATTCTAAGTTGCTGAGCTATAGATTTTGCACAAGTAAAAGGGTTAAAATACAAATGAAAAGTGCAGAGCCCCTAAGGTGGGACCAGAGACATTGCCGAGAAGCAGACCACAATGGCCCACTACTAAAAGGATGTATAAAATTCTATCCCCAATGGATAAAGAAGATGTGGTGGAGATATATACACACAATGGAATATTGTATGGAATATCCATCAGAAAGAATGAATACTTACCATTACATAAACAAGGATGGAACTGGAGGGTATTATGCTGAGTAAAATAAGTCAATCAAAGAAAGACAATTACCATATGGTTTCACTCATATGTGAAATATAGGAAACGGCTCAGAGGATCATAGGGGAAGGGAGGGAAAACTGAATGGGAACTCATCAGAGAGGGAGACAAACCATGAGAGGATCTTAACCATAGGCTCAGTCAGTTAGGCGTCTGCCCTCAGCTAAAATCATGATCCCAGGGTCCTGGAATCAAGTCCTGCATTAGGTTCCTTGTTCAGCAGGGAGCTGGCTTCTCCCTCTGCCTGCTGCTGCCCCTGCTTGTACCCCTTCTCTCTCTCTCTGATAAGTAAATAACTAAAAAGTCTTCAGAAAAAAAATAGATAAATAAATAAAAGAAACTACATCCCCTTTGTGCTCTCAAGGAATCTCCCCTAATTTAATTCTTACTTCAGAGTCATCCCTTTTCTCTCTTCCTAGAGTGGATCTAACAAAATCTCTTCAATAAACCCCTTCCTCTTTTAAAAAACTCAGGAAGAGAGGTTATTTCTAAGAATCCTCCATCCAAAGCCCCCTGAAACCTGTCTTCTTTCTTAGCCAATGGGAGTGGGCTGCATGAGATACACAAATATGTATCTTTATTTTCTCTGAGTCCCAGTAGCTGTACTATGTAGGTGTGAACTAAATAAAATCTGGTGGAAACTGTAACTGTAAGCAACATTTATACATCTTCAAATGTCCTTAATATTATCTCAGTGATTCTGTTTGATCAGATTTAACTCACATTCTCAAAGAGGAAAACAGTGTCAGGTATTTAATGGGAAAAAAAATGAACAGGATAATTTCTACATATTCTAAACAAAATGGTGTTTTTACTATGAAGAGTCTTTTAGTCCTAAAGGAAGTTTAAGACTTCTCTCCTCCCACCTCAAACTCAAGAACCTTGTTCAGATTCAGGCTTAGGGCCCAGCTAACATCTTTGGTGGTGGACATGGCTTTATTAAACCGCCTTTCAAGCCATGGCCTAAAGGAAGAGGCGAGGCAGAGAATGGCTTTATAGGAGGGTCACTGACAGCATTAACCAAGGGGAGACCACAAGGAGGGAGCTGGAGTAACAGATATCCTGACTTCACTGTCCTCCCACGCTCTAATCTTCTACTGCTGCCTTCCGTTAGACGGATCCAAAAGGAAGACAAAGGGGCACAAAGCCCTCTGTGCAGTCCATATAGAGTAGAATCCTGAGCTTGGAAGAGAGTGGGTAAATGGTGGACAATGGGTCTGGAGGGACAAATGGGAATATCAAACACGCTTTCTAACTCTATTATACTGTGCCTTAGATATCATCAGTTTGGGTTCAGTGGATCTCACAAGCCTGATCCAAGGAGAGAATACTAGGATTCTCTTGTTGTCGGTGCAGATGTATATGTCCATAATGTGGTGGGGAAAGAGGGGGCGTATTAAGGAAACGTAGAAGGAGACAGTTAAAACTCTGACATGTTACACATAAGGAGACAATTGAGTTTACCATGCACTAAATTTGAGAACAAGTGTGTAATAGTTTTGTTTCTTTAAGGGAATTCTCCTTGACCACAGATATTTATTCCATAATATTATGTAATATTGGCTCTTTCTATGCTTGGATTCAAACCCCAGAAACACTCCATCAGCGAGGGTGAGTTATAATGACATTCTTCTAGAACAATGCAATAGGCAAAGCAAAGGCTTGAAGTCAGAATCATCTGTGTGAGATGGAGAAAATTAACCTCTCAAGTGAGCCCAATTTCTTCTTCAAATGAGTATGACAACATCAATCATCGAAAGAGTGCCAGGCACTGTGCTGGTGCAGTGAGTATTCATATACTCATTTTACAGAGGAAGGGACTGACACTCAGGTGAGATGACCCCCATAGCTGATAAGTGGTAGAGCGAGGATTGAAATCTAGTCTGTCTGACTTCAAAACACTACATCTTAATCACTATGCTAACCTCTAGTTCAAATAACTGTTGGAGAATTAAGTGAGCTAAATTATTTGGAGTGTCTGACTCAAACCTGACAGATGTATGAGATTCAATACATGTTTGCTGAAAGTATGAATGAATGAATGCAACTCATGCTGAATGCCCACTCTGTATTTTTGTAGCTCATTTTATAAGAAAGCCCCAGTGTATGTTAAGGAAAGGGGACAGAGAGAGAAGTAATAATTACTTGTCACAGACTCTACCACATGCATTCAATATGCAGAGTTTATTCACTGACTTGTGTGATATCCAAGTGTCAGATAATTTTATATTGATTTCTAGAAAGAAAATAAGTGTCCAAGCAAAAATGGACTTTTGGTAACCATAATGTCTGTGGTAGGCTGAATACCTCAATGGAACCTGTGTACATTACTTTATGTGGCAAAAATGTAAATATTACTTTACATTGCAACAATGTGACTCAGTTAAAGATTATGAGAAGAGCTTCTTATGCTGGGCCCAAAAGGCAATCACATGTATCCTTACAAGAGAGAGGCAGAGGGTGATTTGAGATAGACATACACAGAGGAAAGGGTGGTGTGAAAACAGGGCAAATAATTGAAGTGATGCAGCCATTAACTGAAAAATGTTCACCTTCACAGAGCACCTGGGTGGCACAGTCAGATAGAGCCCCAGGTCTGTGCTCAGCGTGGAGTCTGCTTAGGACTCTCTCTCCCTCTGCCCCAGCCCCCTGTGCTCACAGGCATACTCTCTCTCTCTCTCAAATAAATAAATAAATCTTTAAAAAAAAATGCTCACCTTCAGGAACCAGAAACTGGAAGAGACAAGGAAGGGATTCTCCACTGGAGCTTCTAGAGTAGTGTAGCCCTACCAACACCCTCATTCGGGGAATTTGTCCTCCAGAACTGTAAGCAAATAAATTCCTTTTGTTTTAAGCTACCAAATATGTGGTAATTTGTTACAACAGCAATAGGAAATAAATACAATCCACTTAGAAGTGATGCTTTATTGGATTGTGCTAGCTCTCAAAGGAAACATTTGGCAAAATAAATTATTGTTGCTATAATAAAGCCTGAATTCTATAGGAAAAATTGATTGTTATAAAAATAGGGAAACCCCAATGTTTTGTTGAAGAACTACCTTTCATTTCCCCAAAGCCTTGAGGCTAGCTGAGCGAGAGAGAGGTTGCTGCTAATGAATTGTATGAGTGTGTGGTGTGGGGGAGGGTTAAGTGACAGGAGGGAAGGAAGTTGAGTCTGGAAGTGGGCAGTGCTGCTGGGGAGCTAAAGGATGCTGGGGGGACTGCCCACTGGATCTTCCCACAGACCACAACTGGGAGCATGTGCCATGATTCTCTGAAAAGTGATTAAAAGGACAAAAAAAAAAAAAAGACCACTCAAATCCATGCACAGAGGTAAGAAGGAACCCTAATCATTTCGGTGAGAGGGAGATTTTGAGAGATATAGTAGTGGGGAGAGAGAGGATATATAATGCATCTTCACCCCTTGGACGGGCAAAAGGTCAGTGATTATGATGACACAAATTTCATCCCAGTCCAAACAGAGAGATACGATTTGGAGGAACTGACCAGGAGCACAGTTCTATGGGTCAAATCAAAGAAGGCATGAATATCAATGCCGAACATTGAACTTGCTGTGTATTTTCTCTCGTGCATCTATGTTTCCCACAGCAATGTGAGACCTCCACTGATTAGAAATCCCAGTGTCTAAAACAATCTCTGAAACTTGGACCAACTGTTTGTTAAAATAATAAACTTCCAGTGAAATCCGTCTTGGGCGTTTATGCTCTGGCTCAAGGGTCCGTTATATGGAATTTGGCCTTCATTGTCTTGGGAACACCTTTTGAATATTCCATGGAGGGAAGTCAAAGAGCTGCCCAATTTCATCTAATAAACCCTCATTTGAGTCTTTGGTCAGACTGGAACTTTTGTCAGGGCTAGAATTATAAGGTAAAAAAGGCTTTAAGATTTTCTATACCTAGTGATTCAGTCTGCAGTTAGAAACTGTGGGGCTAGGGAGAAGCTTCAAAACACTAGACCAGAAGCAAAATTTCTTGAGTCCCAATCCTTTGTTCCTTCCTAAAGCCACATCAGCACTAGTGAGGCTTTAGAAGCTACTGGAAAATTCATATCAATTAACTAATAATTAAGGCATTTGTATTAAAACAACAGTGCATGATGTTTGGTAAAATTGATTTTTCCGTGAGAGAAGTTTAAAATAAATTAGCTATTTTAAGAGAATCATGGTTGTCAGCAAATAGAAATGTCATATGTTTAACTGAAATCACAGTAATGCTCTGTGTTAGTCATCTGACTTCTTTGGGTCTCAGTTCTTTCATCTGTAAAAGGAGGAGATTGAAAAAAGTAATTATAGCCATGTTATAATCACCAGTGGTCTAGCAACCTATGACTCAATCACTAAAAGCTAGAAATGTTCTGCTTCTATGATGATAAATCACTTCCTTAGTGCTGTAAATGTACTTAGGAGGAAATAAAAATTTACCGGACAGCAGTGGGAATTAGTCTATTATATGGTGCTTTTTATTATTGGAAAACACAAAGTACCAATGCAGCAGTTGCCTGGGAAGTGGAGACCCTGGAGACAGACAAATACAACAATTTCAGGGACTGGGGTAGCTTTTCGTATTGACCGGAGAGATATCGTGAGCTCTTTGAGTACATGAACTGTGTTTACAACATGCCTGAAACATAATAGTGGGTACTCATGCCCACTGTGAAAGCCTATTGTTAGGACTTTATTTCCCGACACAGGCATGATGAAGACAATCACGATTACCTATAAATTTTTGGCATTGTATCCATGTTCAACTCTGTTGGAGTTTCAGTAAAGGTTTCCCAAGGCAACAAATTGATGATGCTCATAATTATACCTAACACATTGTATTTTTAAAATACTGTATCCAGGTTCCAAGTATCTTTAAACTCTTTGTATAGAACTTATTCTTTGCAACAATTGCCTACAAAATGGTAGGTATTATCCTTCTAGTCTACAGATAGAGGAAGAAAGCTATAAACATGACTGTAAATTAGAGCTTTGTCCATGGTATTAAAGTTAACTTCTCTCTCACCTGTCACAACAGTGTCAGGGTCAAGGTCCTTCCTGGTTCTTTTAACAAGTATCCAACTCTAAAATCCCCACAACCAAAGCCACTGTCCTCCACACCTTCGAACACAGCAGTCATGAGCTTGGTCCTCAAGGATGATAATACTGACTTCTGATATTTCTTTCACTGAGATCACCAGGAACTCTGAATTACCAAATCCAGATAACTATTTTTAGTTCTCATTCTATTGTGCATATCTTAGATATGCACGTATTTATGTATTTTCCCTATTTTTTGGCTTTTGAGGTAGAACTTTTCCTATTTCTTCTCTTTATTTTATTCCCTATCTCTCACCCTCTAACGATCCTTCAAATGTTAATATCCTCCAGGTTTCTATACCAACTCGTCTCAATTGGTCCGTCCATAATCGCCTACTTTTGTGACTTTAAAAACCACCTTTTTTGTTGAAAACTTTGATCTGTCATCTGACCCCAAACTTAACGACACATATCCCCATCTGGACTCCCTGCACACATTTCAGATTTAGCACTTAATTCACATTGTAAGTTCTGAGGCAGAACTCATAATCTTTCCATGCAAGTCGGCTTCATCTCCAGCATGATGCACTTCTGCTATTAGTACCCGCATCTTCAGACATCATCAGACTAACTCCACTTCTCATAGCACATCCAATGGATAATCAAATTCTTCAGATTCTACTTCAAAAAAATGCTTCTCTAATTCTTTTTCTTATTTCCATTCCGGCTTCCTCTGCCATAACTCAGATGATCAGCTCCTTTTTTATGTTTTTGTAATTCTTCTCTTCCTTCTGTTGTCTCTCTCTGATCTTGATCATTCTTTTCACTGCCACCAGAGTCACTTCCCTACAAAATGAAGCTAATTGTACTTCTCTCTTAGTTGAAAACCTCCCTGAAGCTTCAGAACTTTCAGTAATGTGAAATGAAATTCTGACCTCTGTATTTGTCACATGAATGTGTTAACGATCTGGTTCCAAGCCCATCCTGGCATCATTTTTTGCCACTTTTTGCCAAACAGTACTAGTGACGTGGAACTTCCTTGATGACTCCTTCCAATATTTTCAGGATTCTACTTTTTTGAACAAATTCTTTGTCCATGACATATGTAACTTCTCAATAAAATATTTTCATATTATTTAAGGATTGGTTAGTTGTTCCTGTTCTCAGAGATTTTAGATCTTACGTACATAAGTGCCAACTCACAAATTGTATTATAATTTCTCCATTTATGTCAGTTCACACCACTAGATGATATTATCAATTTCTAAATCCAAGATTCTTAATAAATCTAAAAAGTAGAACCTAATACGCAGTACATTTTAGAAAAAAATTACATTTTATGGCGCTTTTTAAAAGAGTTATGGCTCCAAATTGTGCAAATACTAAGCATACCAGACATTGATAGCTGGCAAACATCAGAAAAGAGTATTTATTGACCAGTCAAGAAGTTGTATTTAACATCATTAATGTACTTTTTTTTAAAGATTTTATTTATTTGTTTGAGAAAGAGCGCGGCGCACACACTTGCATGTGCTCAAGCGGGGGAGGGGCAGAGAAAGAAGGACAAGCAGACTCCCCGCTGTCTTGACACAGAGCTGGATCTCAGGACTCCATGACCTGAGCTAAAGTCAGATGCTTAACTGACTGAGCATCCAGGTGCCCCACTAACATACTCTTGAAGAATAAACACCACTGTCTTGTGTTCTTCCCTAAAATATTCACTTTTTGAAACCTATAGTTGCTACAAAATATTACTTAAGTTGTGACAGAATAATAAGAAAAATGTAATCATAGAACACTCTCCTCATTGGTTGTAACAGATTTCCTTGGGAGTGATGAATTACATTGAATGCAAGCTATGAAGTTGTTCATAAGAACTTAATAAACTTCTACAGCACAGTAGCATAATTCAGGGTTTCATCACTCTAAAAGATGGCAGCAACTCCATCACTTTAAGGCTTGTTATGCTTTCCCAAGTTCAAAAACAAATGTTCTATTTTATTACTTTGGCTTCATTTTGTGAAAAAAAAAATTCCTTTGTCTACTCCTTTTACAAAAATTTTTATTGCTTTCCCTGTGTTGTAAGACTTTGTTGATGGTAAATTTGCTGGCTTAAACTTATCTAAATCAGAGCATTTTAAAAGGAAAAAAAATTCTCCCTTTATTAACATCTTGGATCTGAGCATATTTTGATATTGCCACATACACGACCTGAAATTCTCCCTTCATTCTATCAACATATCCAGATTTGAACCTAAATATTGGTGTTGCTACATTCTCTATTTTCAATCTATTCTTTTTTTTCAGTGATCCAAGATTCATTGTTTATGCACCACACCCAGTTCTCCATGCAATACATGCCCTCCTTAATACCCATAACCAGGCTCACCAATTCACCCACCCCCCCTCCCCTCCATAACCCTCAGTTTGCTTCTCAGAGTCCTCAGTCTCTCATCTTTCGTCTCCCCCTCCGATTTACCCCAGTTCTCTCTATTTTCAATCTATTCTTAAGCAGCGAACAGTCATTGAGAACCTGCAAATGGGAACTATGGGTAAGTCTTTGGAAACACAGAGAAAGGGAGAACTCATTCTGACTGAAGAAAACGGAAGATAAACATCTTATCTAGGAAGACAATATAATTAAACCATGCTACTTTAAATTAATTGATAAATGCAATAAAATACCAATTCCAGTTTCCATAGAATATTGTAAAACATTTTAAAGGCAAACATCTTCAAAACTTTTATATACGAATGTATAAGCAGCAAGCAAAAAGAACAAAGAAGAGAGATAGATAGATAGGGAGACAGACACAGCTGCACAAAGATGGTTGATGATAGACTTGCATATCAATTTGACAAATGTTTTAACATTAAAACTCCAAATATTGTCAGACTTTAAAAAATCAGGAGGAAATATTCAAAGGCATAAAAATTGAGGTTTCTAAAATATTATTCTTTTATGAGCATTTGAGCAAAAACTAATATAACAGCGGGTAATATTTTGTAGTATTTTGCATGATTAGATATCCATATGGAGAGTAATTAATTTGGCCTTATATTTCACATTGTACTTTACAATAAATAACAACTGAATCAAAGACCATACAACTTTGTAAAACACAGAAGAAAGTATAATAGTACATTTAAATGTGAAGCCTTTAATACGAAGAAAGAGAAACTCAGGGCATTCAAAAAATGAAGGTTATTAGAGACAAAATATGGCTAACCATATAAAGATAACTTTTTATAAGGCAAAATGCAGTAAACTTAAAATAGCAGAATGAGGAAAATGTAACAGATAAACATAATAGATAAACTTTTGCTATTCAAATTATAGAGAAAACAGATTAATAGATATGGTCAATAAGTCAATTCCATTTAATAGATACTCAGAAATAATTCACAAATGGAGAAATACAGAAAGTTAGTTAGTATTTGGGAAATCTGCCTCCATTCTAAAAGTAAATTACAGATCCTTTACATAATTTTAGAGTCATTGTACTTTGATTTTTAAAAATATGATTTTTAACAAGCCCTAGTGGTGGTGAAGATGTAACAAATAGGCAGTCTTATAAATGTCATTTGACAACATGAATAATGCCAGCCCTTTAAAAATAATATGGCATTAGAACCGGCTTTGAGAATCCACTTATGGCCTTTGGGTGAATAACCCCACTTCAGAAAAATAAGCTGCGGATGGAAAACTAAAAGAATTCATTTATTCCCAATGAAAAATTGACCACATCTTAAGTTCTGAAAAATAATGTAATAGTAAAAAGTCTATTAATAAAATGCTATCATATAAAATAATATATATGTGTTATGACATCCAAAGAAAAAGAGTAGAAGCCTCAATGTTAATATTAAATAGATACCAACATTTGCAATGTCTTAATTCTTTTCCCTAAAGGGGAAATATGAGCTAAAGAATAAGAAGACAGTAAGTCTTCAGCTGTGGTGGGAAGAGATTTAAAAACATTAGTTGGGGACATAAGTTCATGGTCAGTAATGCAAATTGTGGCTCAGAGTATTTCATTTTCTGGCACAGCTTTTACTTTATTTTTTATTGTTTTATTTTGTCCTGTCATGATGCAATTTTTTAACCTTTGAATTGAGTTTGTACATACATAAAGCAAAATCCAGACATACAGTAAAACCAATATTAAACGTTCAGTTTGATGCAGTTTTACAAATGTGTGCATCCATGTATCTACCCCAGATCAAGACACTGAATATTTCCAACACCTTAGATGATTCATTGTAACCCTTTCCAGAAAATACTCCACCCAAAGAAATAACCATTATTCTGACTTCTATCATCATCTATTGGTTTTGCTGGTTCTCAAACTTTACATAAATCAAATCATAGTCTTTAATCCTTTGCATGTGTTTTCTTCCAAATCAGCATAACATCTGTGAGAGTTATTCAAGTTGTTGAATGTATCAGGACTTCATTCTTTTTTATGGCTGTGTAATAGTCCATTGTATGAATATAGCATGTTTTACTTATCCATTTTCCTATTACTGGATTTCTTTGGGCTACTTCCCAGGTTTTAGTAATTATAAATAAATTTGCTTGTAAATGTCTTTTGGCAAAAATATACGGCCATATCTCTTAGATATATAGTTAGGAAAAGATGAGAAAAGATGAGATGAGGGCTAGGTGTATGTTTCGCTATAGTAGATTCTGGAACATTCAGGGGGGAAAATGAATCAGCAATGGGCCTGGCCATTTAGCAGTGGACCCTATCACTTCTATAGCCTTATTTATTTGTATTGTTTGCTAATCTTACTTGGTCCAGAAAGGCTTTACATTTGCAACTTCTTTTTTTTTTTTTTAAAGATTTTATTTATTTATTTGACACAGAGAGAGAGAGATTACAAGTAGGCAGAGAGGCAGGCAGAGAGACAGGGAGAGGAGGAAGCAGGCTCCCCGCTGAGCAGAGAGCCCGATGCGGGCCTCGATCCCAGGACACTGAGATCATGACCTGAGCCGAAAGCAGAGGCTTTAACCCACTGAGCCACCCAGGCACCCTACATTTGCAACTTCTAACAGAAAAAGAAATTCACACACTGATTCATCTGAAATTATAAACATCAAATTTCCAGTGATAATGGCATTCAAGTATTCCAGTCAAAGAAAGGCAAACTTTTTAAAGTACAGTCAACCCATCTTCTCAGGAGAAAGGTCACCTCAAAGTCAAGAGCAGTAGTTGTTTTTCACTTTGCCAGTGATGTGCACAGGCTGGGCGTAGTTCTGTGCTCACAAGCCTTCCTTGCAGCAGCTCAGCGCTCATCCTCACGCCCTGTGCTCCATGCTGCCTGATGAGCAGCCTAATTGGCCTTGCTCACTTGCTACTGCCACGGGGCTCAGCGTTTGGGCCAAGGCAATCATCTTCGAGCACATTTCTACTGCGAGGATCTTTCCTTTTCTTGTATTTCACTTAATAAAATTAGTCACCACACATGGTGGATTAGCAGCAGCCCCAGCTCAGCTTCCTTGGATTTACATGAATTTATTCTCAGTGGAGAGATCAAGAGGCAATTTATTCAGTTCTTGGCCTTGTTAGGAGTTCCCATCATCCGACCCTGCAGCTCTGTCTGAATAGCATGTTTGTGATTATTTATTATTTGGGAGGATTATTCCCACTTTTGCAGGCAGCTACTAGGAGATCATTTCCTGATTCTAATTTTTTTTTCTGAGCTCGTTTTATGAGAGCAAGAGGGAACAAGAAAATAGAAGTTAAAATTTTTAAAAGTGAGCTAAAATGTCAAAATTTTGATTGATCACAGAACACTTCTGAAGGTCTTTATTTTTGCCAAAGTGATTATCAGGTTATTTCTCTAAGAGATAAGAGTTGTACTTTCAAATAGACTGCATATATACAGTGTGCACACATAGTTAATAAATGGGGAATTCGGTTTTTTGGCAGTGGTGGATATTAATACTGTATTGACCTAAGGTTACGGTGAGAGAAGAGGGAGTCTTTCTGGATGTCTAGACCAAATGGGAGCTAAACAGGAGGGGAGACGTGATGCTACACAACCATCCTTTCTCCTTGCCTGCCCAGAGGTATTTCTGTAACTCCACAGTTGAAAAAAGCTGAATCTAGAATCACCAAGAATTCAAATGTAAAGGCGCCTTGCTTTTCTGGCTTCAGAATCTATGGATGAGGCTAGGCAAGCAATTTACATGTTCGATGCCTTACTCTTCCCATGTGTAAAATGTACATAACACCAATACCACCCTCAAAGGACTTTGGTGGCGATTAGGAGGAATCGGGCCTTTCAAGGGCATAGCAGGGCACTTGGCACTTGGTAATATCCACTGTCATTATTATTCTGACCATTCTTGGCCTTGCCTTTCTTCTCCTTCTCCCTCATCCTATTCCTGATCTTCCTCTTCCAACCTCTGATCTCTTTACAAAAGAACCAGGAACTGTACATATCCGTTAAACTGGCCCATGTGATTAGAAAGAGCCACAGAAAACCCAGATGTGTATAGACTCTAGCCTTCTTTTGTTGTTGTCTATAATAAAATTAGAATATCTCATTTTCTTTATAGATCAGTTTCAGATGTTTGCAGTGCAGAGAGCTGTTACTTCTCTTCTTGTGTTTTAGCTATACAGAGCCATTTGTGGTTTTACAGGTTACCTTTCCAGTGAAAGAAACTGGAAATCTGTGTACAGTGGTTTTTTTATGGTGGGTGGCAACAATGGAGCTTCCATGCTGAAAATGACTTTTCTTTTTCTTTTTTCTCAAAAGTAATTTGGACTTAGAGGAAAGGTGCTAAAATGTTATAGGATGGAATTGGTATTTTCATTCTTCCTTCGCCTTGCTACATTAGAGAATGTTAGCCAGTGCAAGTCATTACTGTGTGTTGGCTGTGTGTGTACTGGCTGATGAGAAGAATGTCTGGGTCACATGGTCTTGCCCACAGTTCTGTGGGGAAGACCACCACAAAGGTATCTACCGGACTGTGAGGTTAGCAGGCTGGCACACTGTAAGTGTGCTTTCAACTTGACCCTCTGCGCGCTCCACTGCATCACTCATAGGAGAATTTACACCAGCCATCTTTGCTCACTCAGCTTACTAGAATGCTGAGAAACTTTGGCTTACCTCCTTCATTCACATGCTGGAACCAAACTCTCCCAC
The DNA here is from genome assembly GCA_002007465.1 of Ailurus styani. NCBI lineage: Eukaryota > Metazoa > Chordata > Mammalia > Carnivora > Ailuridae > Ailurus > Ailurus styani. The sequence continues at coordinate 11,523,684 of LNAC01000005.1, forward strand.
GGAGAGGTCACATCCTCATCCACCCAGCATGCCCAAGGCTTTCTGAACTTTTATCTCCTACTCTCCTTTGCAGCCTATGAAACATGAATTATGAAGGTAATTTTTAATATTTGTATAACACCTATCTTATTTCCTTTGATTATATAGAAATTATGGGTCTGTCTCCTTGAGAGTTTTAAACCTACGAGTATAGTTTTAAAACATAGATTTCTATGTAAGAAATTTCATAGGTTAGATTCATTAAAAAAAAGTTCTGCATCCAGTATGCCGAAGTGTAAAATGCATTATTTCCTGATATAACTAAGTAATAAAAAATGGATCGAGTGTCCAGTATTAAAATTTTGCAGGTAACCTATCATTTTTACTTTCTGAATTCCAAGTTTTCAGTTACTCAGAGAATGAGTGGGAGATGCTGATGTTCAATTATTCGTCGTTTAAAACAGTCACATAAGGAACTGCCAGTTTTCCTTGCTCCCTGGAAAATTTTTTAGGGAATCCAGATGTTAGTAAGGGATTAGAAAGGAGGAGAGAGCAGTATTTACACATCTCCAGGAAGTCAGGGAAGTGAGGGCTGGTTCCACAGGACAACAATCCAAAACCACAGTAGCCAACAATATGACACCACTCCGTGAGACCAGCTAGAAAGGTAAGTGTGCTACAAGGGAAGCAGTTGATAAGATCTAAAAAATAATGATACGAAATTCCTAAATAGTTAGACAGTCCTACCAGGGTACTGTGTTTAGTTCTAATCACCATATTTTTACATATGGGACAGTGAGGAAAATTGTGCATGTTCTGGCCCTTTCATTGAAAGAGAGAGAGAGAGAAAGGCAACCTGGTAATACTCTGCAAGAATATCTGAGAACTTATCACCAGTGGTTGCCTTTGCTTTTAATTGTACACCTTTATTGTTCAGATTCTTTACCATGTCCACAGAACAATTTTTATTGAAAATAAAATGGAGAGATTTTTAAAAAATCATTTGGAGAAATTCAAAGACAATGTGATAACAAAAATAAGGATAATACCAAACACGTTTACAGTGCTTGGAAGTACCAGACACTGGTCCAAGCACTCAATATAGATTGGCCGTTAAATCCTCATAATAACCTTAGAAAGTAGAAACAGTCATTATCCCATTTTAAAGGAGGAGCAAAGTGATGCACAAAGAGGCTGAGTCACTTGACCCCAGTCACACCCCTGGCACATCAAGAACCATGATCTGAAGCCAGGCAGTGCAGCTGCAGGTTCTGGGCTATTGAACTCATATACTATAATGTGATTAAAATAAAGGAAGAAGCCTGAAAGATAGTGTGATTTTTATCTGTATGCATATGAGGAATTTAAAAAGGTAAGGAAGTTTATCAGTTGTTTAGGTCCACAGAGAACCCCATTCGGAAAACATGAGCTCTAATTAAAGCAGAAAGAAATGAAATTTAATATATGAAAGAGTTGGGCTTCAGTTGAAGAAACTGTGGAACGGCAAACCAGGAAGGTGACTTTGAAAACATTACTTTATTATTAAAAATACCTCTGTAGGGTAATTATGGTAATTAAACTTTCCATCTTCACCATTACTGCTGTCTTCTTTGTGATCCAATGTCTCTCCATCTGTAATTCCATTTCCTTAGCCTTATTTACAAATTGTTCCCCTCCAACGATCAAGTATATTCAAATGCCTTAAGGGATGTTATCTCGAATACTACCCACCCTCCTTTATTATAGTAACAATTTCATTTAATTGGCCCTATTACTCCTACAGGCTGAAATTAAGATGATTAAATAAAACATATAAAACAAATCATTAGGGTAGTCTATGTGGAGTACATACAGGAAAACTAATAGAGATTTTTGAAGCTCACTTTTTTAGGACACAATTTTCTAGTACATAAAGAAAAGGCCATCATAGTCATGTTTTCCAAAAAAAATGTCATAATGGAATTTCTTTAGTAAAATAGCTAATGGACTGGTAATTGTATACTTTATTGAATATGCCAGTACTTATCATTAACGTAATCTATAAAATGAATAGTATCTCTGACTTTGAGATTAGAGTAGCAAATGAGCTAACAATGCTTACAAATTAAAATCTAGGCTGTAGCACTGACAATGGGGGGCCCCTTATTTGAGAAAGAAGGAAAGTATTGAAATTTTAATGTGGTTATTTTGTAAATGTGACAGATCATTTTCTTTCTGAGTCGTAGGGCGCATGATCTAAAAGGCTGAGTCCTGCCATTTCTGCACCAGAGAATCTACTATCAGAGAACCTCCCTTTCCTTTTAATTGAGAAATAAAATTGGATGAGGCTTTCTCAGGAATCCTGATACCCCCTTTCTCTACCCCATCATATACTTACCAGTTCCATAAAGTCACACATGACATTTTTCTCTTGCTTGGAATATATGTGATGGAGGATGTTCTCACTCCCACAAAATAGATTGTAATCTCTGCACAATTTCTTGCCCAATACCTATATTGCCAACCTCTCTCACTTCCCTTGACAAAAGCACAGTGAAATGCAAAATCTGAGAGTAACATTATTATATAGATAACTTTGAATCCTTCTCAATCTATTCAAGGATAACTCATAAATAAAACCTATTATCTTAAATATTATTTGTAGCAAACCTTATACCTAATCAGTGTGAAAGAACTCGTTTGTCATGACACTGTGGGAAAGAACTGATACTGGACCATGTCATAACCAAGTCTGCCATTTGCTTACTGACTAATTGGAATTGTACGTCATTGCCTACAAGAGAATGGTGTTCTTTCTCTCTCTACTTTGCTTAAATTAAAAAGGGAATCCTTGAGGAAAAAATAAAGGCAATTGCTTTCTTTATGTTTTAAAGATAATACGATGTTTAAGTATCTGGATGTTGGTGGTCAGACAGACCTGAGTTCCAGCCCTGGCTCTGCTACTTGCTAGATCAGTAATCCGGAACAAGTTACATAACCCCTTTGAGCTTTGATTTCTATATACTAAGGCCCATTAAAAAGAGTCAAATCATTAACTTTTATCAGGAAAAATAGTTGTTCATCATTGTCTGGCACATTTTCAGGAGAAATCTGATTACATAAAAGTTCCCTCCTTTCTCCTAACAAATGCATCAACCCTTCTGAATCTATATTTGCAAAAACAAACAAACAAACACAAAAAACAAAAAACTATTTTCCCAAAAAGTTACCGTGAGAATTAGTTTCATTCTTTTCTTTTTTTCTTTTTTTTTTCAAAGATTTTATTTATTTATTTGACACAGAGAGAGAGATTACAAGTAGGCAGAGAGGCAGGCAGAGAGACAGGGAGAGGAGGAAGCAGGCTCCCTGCTGAGCAGAGAGCCCGATGCGGGCCTCGATCCCAGGACCCTGAGATCATGACCTGAGCCGAAGGCAGAGGCTTTAACCCACTGAGCCACCCAGGCNGGGAGAGGAGGAAGCAGGCTCCCTGCTGAGCAGAGAGCCCGATGCGGGCCTCGATCCCAGGACCCTGAGATCATGACCTGAGCCGAAAGCAGAGGCCTTAACCCACTGAGCCAGCCAGGCGCCCAGTTTCATTCTTTTCAAACATGGTTTCACATAAACAAATAATTACTTAGAAGGTAGAATCGACATTTTAGGAAAGAGAGTACGAGCACTACCAAGACTAAGACTCACGGCAGTGGATCTCAAACTTTAATGTGCCACAGAATTGCCAGGAGAGTTTAAGACATGGATTTCTGGGCCTCATCCCTAGGGGTCCTGGTTAAATAGGTTTCAGATAAAGCCCAAGAATTCACTGTTCTAATGGTTTGCAGTTGATTTTGATACTGCTGGCCTAGGACCACACTTTGAGAACTATTCAAACAGGATGATGTGTTGGGGGACTGCAGAGAATGTGCTTTGTTACCGAGGAAGTAGTGCAAGAAGCATGTAGCCAGAGATGGGCCAGAAGAGACAGACAGAACTGAGATCATTGAGCAACTGGGACATCTACTGAGGAGTATAAATTTAGTCCAAGGCCCAATTGACAAGGGTCACTACTCCGGGAATGGAGTGAAGAATAGGAAGCCTGAAGCCTAGTTGGTCCATTGAGAAGCTGGTGTCATCATCCAAGGGAGAGATGGTGGGGGCTTGAGTTAAGTCAGAGTGGGAACAAAGATGACGTAGACAGAGCTTGATGATGTATGAGGTAAAGGAATGGAAGGAGCCTGGTCTGAGGATGCTCTTCAAGGATTCAATCCATAAGAAACTATATAAACTATATAATATTTCTATTTATATGTTAAAAAAATTTTTGGATCATTTCAGACATTTAAATCCATAATAAAATTGAACAGATTTGAAAAAATTTAGTAGGTTCCATCCAACTACTGACTAGTCTGGCAATCTATATCCATTTAGTAAACAATTACCAAAGTGTAACAATGATAGTTAATGTGCATTCAGTGCTTGCTTTGCACTAGGAAGTCTCCTATGTCCTCTACTCAGTATTTTATTTACTTCGCACCACACTATAGAGTGGACACTATGGTTAGCCCCACTTTACAGGTGAGGAAACCATGGCTCCCAGGTTAAATCATTTCCTGTTTTAGATATTTTTCACGTGCCCCTCCAAATCTGCTCTTTTCCACCTGCTTTCTGCCATAGAAAGCCTGCCTGTGTGGACAACCTTCCAGGAGGGTTTAGCCAATGGGAGAACCTGCCAGGAGACCGGAAGTAGGGAACAGAGTAAGATCAGGTTGTGTTCCCTCCTCACACATTGTCTCACGTGGGCAATGTTCCTCAACAAAGTTGTCACAGATCCTCTGAAAGTGGCCCTGTCTACACAGCTTTCTCCCTCTTGGTCTCAGGAACTAATTTTTCTCCTCTTCCTTTCATGTTTAAATAAGTAACACCTCTTCTGTTTCTATGACTGGGGCATTGCACTATTATAGTTTTCTTACAAGCTTCTTACACTTTTACATTTGTCCCTTTACGACATTTCCATTAAATTATCCTATGTTGAACAATCAAGGAATACAGGGAAAGGGTACAGGAGGCAGGAATTTGAAAATTCCACAATCCGACTCTACGCACCAAGCTCCTAGAGCCTGCTGAATTAGGGGCCTGGAGGCGGGTAAAATTGGTGAGCAGTGTCACTTCTCCTATATTTTGGAACTGAGTGCAGACAAAGGCAAAGAATAACTATCTAGTTAAATAGATTTCTGCAAATCAGGAAAAAGTAAGAGTCTGAAAAGAGATTAGTGAAAAATCTATTCTTTGGCCTCTTGACCAGTTCACCCTAATTGGGAAAGAAAAGAAGGCTCTCTGCACAGCCCTCAACATCTTTATATGACAGCAACAGTATGTTTAAAAACAGATAGGGTTTAAAGTACCACCATTATGAAGATAATAAGTGGCAATCCTTGGTTTTCTCGATCTCACATCTCACTGCAGTGCCTGCCTCTTCCATCAGCAAGACAAGTAATTAAAACAGTGTGGTGAGCAAAATGACAGAGGATGGAGTCAAAGCTTCTGTGAAGTTTCCGAAGGGGCTGTTTAAAACTAACAACTTTGGGGCTCCTGGGTGGCTCAGTGGGTTAAGCCTCTGCCTTCGGCTCAGGTCGTGATCCCAGGGTCTTGGGATCGAGCCCCGCATTGGGCTCCCTGCTCTGCGGGCAGCTTACTTCTCCCTCTCCCTCTGCCTGCTGCTCCCCCTGCCTGTGTTCTCTCTCTCTCTCTTTCTCTGTCAAATAAACAAATAAAAATCTTTAAAAAATAAAAACCTTGTACCTGATATAGGTGACTATTTTTTTAATAGGTGATGGAGAAGGAGAAGCACCGTTCTGGACAATAGCTTTTTATTTTCTCATATTCATATCCTGTTCAGTTAAAAGAATTCATTTTCCTGCAGTGTGTGGTATCATATTCCTGGTTATAGAATGTCATATATAGTGATATATACAGTTATATGTAACTAAAGTTAATATACATAAAATCTTCAGAAAACAGATGGATGTTCAACTCTCCAAAACTGATTAGAATTGTTAATCAGAGTTCAGAGAAGAGTACAGTCACAGCCAAGATACCAAGATACCAGTTCCATCGGCTTGTGATGGTTTCCTTAACAATGTAACAAGCCCCATATCCCTGTCCTAACCATAGGTAAGTTTAGGTTACGCAGCTACCATTTTACATTTAAATATATTAGTTCTTTAGCCCAGAAATAAAAAGCAATGGAGATATTGCCATAAAATTAAATGCTGAATATTGAGAATAAACATGCTGATGTGACCACCACTGAGAAAATAATAAAAGGCTTGAGACAAGGAGAACAAGAGAAAGTTACTAGATTTAGCATACCTAGTTTTTCTAGGAAAGTTAAAAATGTCTAATAAATATATATATATATACAGTACAAAAGAAGTTTAAAAATTTAGAACTCAAAAGAACAATTCACTGATCAAGAACTGATTTCCTAATGAATTACAATCAGCACATTTCATTTATATATACAAAATAATGTGCAATTTTCTATAAAACCACTGTGATAATCACATTCAATACACATATGGTCAAAACAGTTCCATTTCTTATTCCAGAAAGAATCTTATTAAATCAGAAATAAGTAATGTATCAATGTACTGTAAAAGCTAGATCTCTTGACTTAAGCCCAAGATTATTACCAATCTAGTAAATTTCTATTCTAGGGCGCCTGGGTGGCTCAGCGGTTTAAAGCCTCTGCCTTCGGCTCAGGTCATGATCTCAGGGTCCTGGGATCGAGGCCCGCATTGGGCTCTCTGCTCGGCGGGGAGCCTGCTTCCTCCTCTCTCTCTGCCTGCCTCTCTGCCTACTTGTGATCTCTCTCTCTCTCTGTCAAATAAATAAATAAAATCTTTAAAAAAATTTTAAAAAAAATTTCTATTCTAACAAATTACACAGAAACTACTAAGAATATCTCTTAGTTCCCATATCCCTACCCAGCTTTCTGCTTGTTCCCTTGGCTGTAATTAAGTTAATCTATTCCAGGTCATGCCCATGTGCAGCTGATTTAAGTGGACTGCACCCTTGAATGGGATTTTCACTGCTGCCCTAGATGTGATCAATTCAGTCCCCACAGCCAAATTGATCATGCAGCAACAGATATCCATCTTTAAGACAGCTACTTTTAACAACCCCAACATGCCTCTGTCAATTTACTTTCTGCCACAGACAGGCATGACCCTCACCTTGGACAGGCTTTCCCAGATTAGAGAAAATAACCCAGATGCCTCCAAATTCTAAGGTTAAAGATTTGAATGATCCACCACATTTGTAATCATAAACGTGGCCAATGAGGGGATGTGGGGGAACAAAAACTGTGAAAATAGTAAGTAAACCAAACCTAGTCTCTAAAACGAGTAACAGGTTTTTTTCTGTAATATTTCTAAGGTGTATTTGTGTTTTAGAAATAATGTTTATTGCATCCTCTGATACCCTCTTATGAGCAAGACACTGTTCTAAGTTTTTTGGGTGTTTTTTTTTTCATTTACTATCTCATTCAGCCTTCTCAATATCCCAAGTTTTGTTTTATTTTCTATTATTTTACTCAGTCCACTTGACCTCCTACAAAGTGAGTACTATTAACACCAGCTTATAATGAGGCTATGTGGAGTTAAATAAAGTCACATAACAAGTGGCTAAGTCAGGATTCAAACCCACGTCTGAAAGTTCCTAGAATAACATGGGTTTTAGTACCACAAACTTTTCCAGCCATAGTTAAGGTCATGACCATTCCCCATTCTGGTGATGCACGTTTACCCTTTGTGTCTCATTTTTCTAGTATTCTCAATCCCAAATCCTACTAAACCTTATAAAAGGTTGACATTTATTCCAAATTAGAAATAATGGGAAGGAGCTTAAAAGATTAACAAATCAAATTTTTAAGGGAAAATTAAATCTGGAGTGTAGCATGGATAGAGAGATTTAATGGAGGCAAGGGGGATTTCCTTGAACTCTTAAATTGACCCAGTGATGGTCACCTTCTCTGGAAACACAGGCAGATGATACGAGTATGGGGACAAGAAAACAAAGGCCACCATGAAGGGCAGGTAATTAATACTATCTCAGAAAGAGATGGTCGATGCATATTTGACTCAGCAATTCACTCTGAAGGCTTCTTAAATATTAAACCACTAACTCATTTCAAAAATGTGGATTTGGTGAGAGGGATCTAGTTAACTATCGAGGAATAAACACAAATCTATTTCCTCCCAGTCTTTTAATATTACCAAAATGAAAAAGGAGAAATAAAAGTAGTATAAACCCTTAATGGTAAAACAAAGAAACACACACACACACACACACACACACACACACACACACACACACACACACACACACACAACCTGAAAAGGACACAACAGTAGAAATGAAGGAAAGAACATGGGTAACAATTTTGTAGGTAGGAAATTGATAAAGGAGAGGTTACAATCTTAGCTGAAAAGAGAAAGTTAAACTCTTAGATCTGTATAAGGCAATAAAGATGAAGCCCTCAGACCTCAAGACTCAGGTCTGGAGCACAGTGTTCCATGGAATGTCAGCGCAGGGCTTAGGGCTGAAGACAGCAGAGTTGGGGGAAAGTCTTCAGAAAGAGAAGTTAGACCCAGATTTCTTCCCACAACATCTGCAATTAGGCAAATACCCCTCCCCAACTTTTGAAGACTAGAAGAGTTTTTTTTATTTTCTCAAGAAAATGAACCAGAGAATTTGAACTTATGTTCCCCTTGTGATGGGGCCATGCTGAGTTACTAAGGAGAAAGCAGGGAATTAAATGAAAATGTTAGTAGTATCATACTGGAACTCCAGCCTCATTCCCATACCTCTGCTCACAGATGCCTGTAACCCGGGATATATCTACTACTTGAAGATCTGTCTCTAAAAAATTTCAGAGGAAAACTACAATTAGGAACATAGAGGATGGTTTCTGAATGCAAAAATCCATTTGCAACGACGTGAATGGAACTAGAGGGTATTATGCTAAGTAAGCAAAATAAGTCAATCAGAGAAAGACAATTATCATATGATCTCTCAGATATGAGAAATTTGAGGGGCAGGGTGGGAAGTCATGGCAGGTAGGGAGGGAAAAAATGAAAAAAGATCGGATCATGAGGGAGACAAACCATAAGAGACTCTTAATCTCACAAAACAAACTGAGGGTGGCTGGGTTATGGACAGTGGGGACGTTATGTGCTATGGTGAGTGCTGTGAAATGTGTAAACCTGATGATTCACAGACCTGGGGCAAATAATATATTATATGTTAATTAAAAATAAAAATAAATAAAAAATAATCTTAAAAAGCTAGTCTCAAGCTCAGTCCCTCAGCTGAGAAGCCACGCACAGCTTTTAAATGTCTTACTCCCTAAAGAAACAAACAGCAAGCAGGACAACAGCAGTTTGAAGGTAAAGCAAGTTGAAGAAATCCTTCTACATGGGAGACAAAGGAGGGAGAATGGAATTTAGAAGAAACAGAGAACAGCACAAGGGACAAAAATTAATTTCAATCAGGAAAGTTTAAAAATATATCCATAGAAAGAAGAAGAGATTGTATCCGTAAAAACACAAATGGGATGCAAATGGGATATGAAATGTAAGTATTTTATAGTTCTTGGGGAAGAAATATCAATGAAAGAGTAGAACAAACGTTCAAGAAAACTTCAGGGAAAGTGGAATGAAAAGCGAACAGATGGACAATGAAAGAGAAAAAAACTGGGAAATTCAAATGTTAAAAGGTCAATCATCACAGCAATAATTTCATAGAAAATGAAAAAAAAAGAAAAAGAAGAAATTATCAAATTAACTCAGGGAATTTTCAGTCTGGAAAAACATTATTTTCCAGGCTGAAAGAGTTCCCCAAATTCCCAGATCTGTAAATAAAAAAGACACACTCCAAGTCCCATCACAATGAAATTACAATCTCCTGGAGATAAATGAAATTCCTAAAAGCTCCCAGGAAGGAGGTTTAAGTCATATCCTAAGAATGAGGATCAGAATGGCATCTGACTTATCAGCAGAACTAAATCTAGAGGTACTAGTGGAGAAGGACCTTTGAAATTCTGAGGAAAAATGATTTCACCCTAGAATTTTATATAATAAATCATGTGGAACAACTATGTTTTCTGATATTCAAGACTTAGAAAAATTTGTATACTCCATTTCTATGCTCTCTTAGAAAATTGTTGTAGAGGGCACCTGGGTGGCTCAGTCGGTTAAGCCACTGCCTTCAGTTCAGGTCATGATCCCAGGGTCCTGGGATCAAGTCCCGCGTCGGGCTCCCTGCTCTGCGGAGAGCCTGCTTCTCCCTCTCCCTCTGCCTGCTGCTCTGCCTACTTGTGCTCTTTACCTCTCTGTCAAATAAATAAATAAAATCTTAAAAAAATAATAAAGAAAATTGTTGTGGAATATGCTACAGCAAAATGAAATGGTAAACTAAAATAATAAAGTAATAACAATAATAGCAATAATGATAGTAATAATAAAGAGACATATCCAATCTAAGTAAGATAATGAGAGAACCTAACAGGAAAGACAGTGTGAAGTATGAGAAATCTGCAGATGACTAATGTGCAAATTAGTCACAAAAAGAGCTGTGAGAGGGGGGAACTTGGCTGTGAGCATGGAGTGGGGGAGGGGGGTGCTGTTTGAGAATTTAGAAACAGAAATATCCATGTGACAAAGAGTAATGGCATTTGAAAAACATGTAAAAACAGGATAAATTTTTAAATGTGGAAATTAATAAAATCAAAAAATACAATTTGTGTAAGAAAGGAATTAAAAATTATGGTACACTACTTAGCTCACAGTGAACAAGATTTATACAAGCATAAGAATATAATCACTAGGGGCGCCTGGGTGGCTCAGTTGTTAGGCTTCTGCCTTCGGCTCAGGTCATGATCCCAGGGTCCCAGGATAGAGCATCCGGCTTCCTGCTCTGTGGGAAGCCTGCTTTTTCCTCTCCTACTCTCCCTGTTTGTGTTCCCTCTCCCGCTGTGTCTCTCTCTGTCAAATAAATAAATAAAATCTTATATATACATATATATATATATATCTATACATATACACACACATATATATATAATCACTGACCTCTAACTGAAAGACATGTATACAGTTAATAATTAATAATTCATACAATAATAACATAATAGTATTAATATGATAATTATTGTATTGATATATACAAATTTTTGTATATGCATATAAATTGTGTGGTAAAATAAAGGAGGTGGGTATAAGAAAGCTAAATAGTCAACCATAAGAAGAAAGCAGTGGAAAATAGTGGTTGTGGTATAATAAAAAGTACACACATTTGGTGTTTCCTTGGTTCCTGACATGGAGCTTCAAAAACCTTAGGAATGGGCATCTGGGTGACTCAGTCTTTAGGCGTCTGCCTTCAGCTCAGGTCATGATCCAAGGGTCCTGGGATCGAGCCCCACATCAGGTCCCCTACTCAGCAGAAAGCCTGCTTCTCCCTCTCCCACTCCCCCTGCTTGTTTCCTCTCTGACTGTCTCTCTCTCTATCAAATAAATAAATAAAATCTTTTTTTAAAAAAAGCCTTTGGAATTTTCTAAGTGATAGGAGTATGTCTTGTTATTCATAAAAAGCACTTTCTAACATATGTAAGTTTATGCTAATGAGATGGGATCCCTAAATAACCTCATGATGGGAGTTGGTCAGGAGAAAAGAACAGATAACTGGAGCACTGGAACTTTCAGCCTCATCTCCCAACCTCCAGAGTTTGAGTTCAACCGTATAACCAGTGATATTAATCAGTCATGCCTATATGAGGAAACCTTGAATAAAAACTCTGGACAATGAGGCTTAGGGAATTTCCATGTTGGTGACATCAATGTGCTGGGAGGGTGGCATGTGCAAATTCCACTGGCTGAGAGTATGGAAGCTCTGGGTCCTTGCCCCCGCCCCCAGCCAAGACCTTGGCCTGTGCATCTCTTCCATTTGACTGTTCCTAAGCTGTATCCTTTATAATAACACTGTGATTGTAAGGATAGTGCTCTCAGTGAGTGAGTTGTGTAACCTACAAAATTTTTGAACCTGAAGGGGGCTTGTGAAGAGTCCCAAATTTGTAGTCAGCCGGGAAGAACTGCAGGTGGCTTGGGGACATGGAGGACTTGCAGCCGACATCGGAAATGGGGAAAGTCATGTGTGACTGAGCCTCTCAACCTGTGGGGTCTCTACTAACTCCAAAATTAATTGAATTGTGAGACACTAAGCTGCCGTCAGAGAATTAGATGTTGCAATGCAGTGGCCAAACAAGATGTTTAGAAATATGAAAGTTAATACCAAAGAAAAAGCTAAAGTGGTTCAAAGTTATTTTCTCTGGACAGCCAAATTAAAGGGTAGAAATGAGTGGGCAGGCACTTCATTTCCTTAAATTTTTTCAAATGTCTTTATCACATTCATGTAGTACATTGATGAAAATTGAATTTTACTGAATAAGAATAAATTCATTTCTAAGAGGTGAGAGTATCATTTTATTATTCACTAAGTTCTTGAAATCATAATGCCCATTACTTAGCCATTAATTAATTCATTCATTTTGTCCCGCATTTATTAAATATCTGACATTCTGTGTCCAGTGGTGAATAAAAAAATCTTTTGGGATGTGTATTTTGATTGAGAAGAGCTACATGAAAAATGTGAGAGACAGGGTGCCTGGGTGGCTCAGATGGTTAAGTGTCCAACTCTTGATTTTGACTCAGGTTATGATCTCAGGGTCGTGGGATCAAGCCTTGTGTCAGGTTCCATGCTCACTGGGGAGTCTACTGGAGATTCTCTCCCTCTGCCCCTTCCCCCACTCACATGCCCTCTCTCTCTCTCTCAAATAAATAAATTAATCTTAAAAAAAAAGAAAAATATGAGAGAATAAATACAGAGCAATATATACTATAATATTTTTTAATTCATTATCATCATTCTTATCAACTAGTAGAAATAGGCATTTTTTTAACCAGGCAAATTTTCATAACATATACTGCTATAACATGATTAAGTATAGGATACAATGTTCATTGTACAGATATCATTTGTTATTACACCAAACTCCTAAAAATTACCAAATAATAAAAAATTATCATAGTATGTGTGGAAAATCATTTTGTAAGTATGTAAATAGGAAAACGTATGTTTTATACAGAATGTGAACTTAAAATGTTTTATCTTCTCGTTTGGCAATCACATTTTAGTTTAATATTGGAGCTGTGATTTATGCTACAATTTGTTTTATTGGTCTCCGAAATCATTAATTTTGGCTTGTCTTATACACTGCTCAAGGTTTTACTTGAATCAAATTTAGATTGTATCCATTTGAATGTCAATTTATTACTTTTAGCTTCCAAAAAGAATTACAAATATACTTTCTTCACTATTTAAATTCCCAGAAGAGATATAACTGCCTTGGCAGGGCGGAAACCCCCTAATCCCAAAGCCCTCCTTCCCCCACTGAAACAGTGGTGTTCATCATGCACTTCCTTATTAACTTGAGGTTTCTTAGGCAAGCATCATTACAACAGTGTAGAATAGACACTGAAACATTTAACAACAGAAAGCAAGATTTCACTGGGACATAATCAGATAATGAAACCATTATGTTAGTCCAGTGAATTCTATAAAATCATCTCAGTTAGTGACATCCAGTGAGAGATGGGGTCCAGTGAGGTTTAGAGCTGGGGTGGGCATCATGGCAACATTTAACAGTTGAGAACCCGGTAATAACATTACCCCTACACCCAGATGACCCTCATTCTTTCATGGTTCTCTCCCCCTCTTTATTTGCTTTCTATTATTTTATTCTTCCTTATTTCCCAACACTCCTGTTTCCGCCCCACACTTTTATCCTGCCAAATATTCCCATTTACCGTGTATTATGTGTCCGAGTTGATAAGCAATATATGTGTGTTAAGTCATTAATCCTCACTACGACCCTGTGGGATGGTTGTTACTGATATTTCCATTATACTGATAAAGAAACTGAGACGTGAGGGGCACCTGGGTGGCTCAGTCCTTAAGCGTTGGCCTTCAGCTCAGGTCATGATCTTGGGGTCCTGGGATCAAGCCCCGCATCAGGCTCCCTGCTCAGCGGGGAGCCTGCTTCTCCCTCTCCCACTCCCCCTGCTTGTATTCCCTCTCTGTGTCTCTCTCTGTCAAATAAATAAATAAAATTTAAAAAAAAACACTAAGATGTGAGATGAATTCCCCAAATTCACATACCTAGAAGATCCTACATTTTTCATTGCCACTTGAAGCCAGATGCCCTAAGCAGCCCTGGTCAAATCCCAGCCCCATATACCCACAAGGCTTTCTGCATCTGGTGACTCTTAAACCCAACGAATTCCAGCTTCAACTAGTTTGCCCAAATTGGTCAGTCTCTTGCCTGCAACGCAGTTGTTAGTTTTCCAATTTGCCTTTGGATTCTTAGACCACGTTTATCTTCCAAAGCAACGTGGGGGGTTGTTACAGACAAATAAAAAGAAAATGTCAGATTTTCTGGATCTGGATTTACCCACGTGACAGGGCTGTTTTGGTTTTAGCCTTAGGGAGTCTTTTGCCTAAAGCTTACCTGTGCTTTATAAGATGGTGTGGGCAGACTGTTGCTCCTAAAATGAGGAATAATTCCTGCCTATTAGCAAGTGAGTTTGCCTCCAGGAAACCATTGAAAGTAGGTACAAATCAGAGGAATTTCGGCAGGGGCCTAGATTAACCTGCAGGAGCCTTTCGGAGCCTTACTGCCAAGCACAGCAAGGTCAGCCCCATCATGATTTGGGCTCTGCTTCTAAAGTGGGAATGATTTTTGAAAGAGAACTCGCCTGTTGCTTTATGTTGTGGAGAAGAAAAAAAATTAAGAAAATGTGGCTAATCAAGTGCTAGAAGACTTGAAAACAGAAGTTTTCTGATTAGTAATGCAAAGCTGGGATCATGTCTTCTTGTATTTGTCAAAATGGAGAACATAAAATCCTGCTAACCTATTCAGCTAGCTAAAAGGTTTCCATGACAACTGTGGGAACTTAGAACATTCAGTACTCTTGTCTTCAAAAATAACCTTTCCATATAGGCAAGAGATTGTTAAAAGCACTAACCCACTTCACCTCTCTAGTCCAGGGTAACTACCTGACCATTATGTTGGTTTCGTCCTACCCTGGAAAAACTTCAAATGGCCTGTTTATTCTATAGTGTAGGAATGAAAATTCAGATGACTAGCCCAGTATAAATTGTGTTTAATCTCAGCAGGTTTGAGCCCTTTTGCTTTGTGCACTCATTAGTTTTTCCAGAGGAAAGAGAACTTACTTCTATGCAAGGAATTACAGATATAAAGGCTGTTTCTTCTCTCCTTTTAAAGCCAATCAAGTTGAAAATAGAAAATATAGTTATCTCTGACAAAAATTTTTCCCTGAAATGCCAGCAACACATGTTCATGGTAGATAATATAGGAAGTACAGAAAATGCTAAGAAGAAAAAAAGAAAAGGATGCATTATCTCACAACTCAGAGTGCCTAACTATTGTTAAAATTTTTAAATACCCTCTTCTAGTATTTAAATCATATCTCTATTTCGATAGTTAATTTTTTCAACTGAACCACTCCTTAAATTTGACCCACCCACAGAGATAAGCTTGCATCATGGAGGGTTTATTGCAAAAAAGACGAAAACAAAAAGATACATAGTAGATAATCCCCTGGTGCAGTGCCCCTAAGATGGATTTCCCAAAGAACCAAAACAATCGCTTTATAAATACTCAGTGTAATTAACCTATCTCTTTGTGCATTGGTGTTCATATTTCCCCAGAAAGAGGTTCTTATTGGTCCGTTAGCTATCATCCAATATGGAGCATCTCTTTTCCTGGTTTACTCAATCCTTACTGAGGTCACAAGTTTAGTAGTTTAGTTTCAGGTATCACAAATGGCAGAACCCCAGAAACTTAACTGGGCCATTTCAGCCTTCCTTGTGCAGAAGGCAGTTTTAAAGCCTCCTCACATATCTTATATCTTATACACAATTTTATAATCTTATACACAATTTTATACACATATCTTATATACAATTTAGTGTGTCTTATACACAATTTTATATATTTTAGTCCTGAGATTCATCATTCATGGCATTTCAGAAGTGGGAGAGTAGAAGTGGTTGACCCCAAGTGCAAGCAATGGTGGGGGAGGGGGGCTATGCAGCATTATAGAGAAATTAAAAGCAATGATTAATAAATAAAAGCTACCAAAATTCAGCCTGCTTTATATTATCACAATGTTCCAGCAAGTCTAAACACTGGGGATAAAACACTCCTTCTCCAAAAATATTTTTTGTTGTTCTAATTTCTAAACAATTAGTGAAGACACTGATGGATTTTACTGAAATAATATATATTTAAGCTTCAAATTAGCACACTTTAGTTACTTACACTATAATCAACCTTGTAATGTGTGTGGGAGTTAATTCAAAGGACTCTCTGTGTGGTCCATGACAAAGAGAATTAATGTTCCTCTCCTCTCAAAAGCAAGTTCCATAGAGTTCAGAATCGTTCAAACTCACTTTGGGCCCACTTCATTTATTCAACTCCTATGTCCTGTTCATTTCTGTACTTAGCCAGTAAATTTGAAATAAACAATGGTTGCATAGTGGTTGTAAACACAAATGAACAGAACTTGAGTTACTTCAATTCTATCATTCTATGTGCAAATCATCCTCTGAAATGGGGAATTCAGTCTTTTGGAAGTATTTCTCCATGTGCATTTCCTTCCCTCAAAAATACATACTTTAAAATATTAATTTATTCATTTTTTATACTATAACACTTATTTTTTAAATTTATCTTAGTATATTTTCTTTACTGACATAAAATCATATAAAAAGTTCAATATTAGGATTTTGCTGTCCATGTTTCTTTTCTGGCTATTGTTACTGTTTGCTTCATTTCACGATTATTACTGAAAATAATTTTGTTCTATAGAAAAGGAAAAGGTATTTAAAATGATTCATTCCATATGTCAAATACTCTAGATATTCCATTTTCTATCATATTTTAAGCATTTAATGATACTAACTTCTCCTTATAAACTATTATCCAGAGAAACCAAAATTTAATTATTAACCTATTGTTGGACAATTAGTTTGCTTCCAGGTTTTGTAATGATAAATAGTGCTATATTGATATCTCTGTACACATTTTTTCCTACTTTCTGACTTTACTTCCGTCTAATTTTATGGGACTACTTATAGGCAATAAAAAGAGCCAAAAAACAGGACAGAAGCACCACAATTGATTATCCGCAAACTAGATGACATGAATCATCACTGCAGTGAACTCTAGCTTATTCAATAGTTAATTATCCACGAACTGAGTATCAATAATTTATATGACCCACCTACAGCATCCTAGTAAAAACAAGGATTTTAAAAAATCTTATGGTGCATTGTCTTTAAAAAGCCTTAAGAATCTCCCCTTTTTTATATGCGTCTATTATTTATGTGCAGTATTCTTGAACATTTCCAT
Source organism: Ailurus styani (assembly GCA_002007465.1). Lineage (NCBI taxonomy): Eukaryota > Metazoa > Chordata > Mammalia > Carnivora > Ailuridae > Ailurus > Ailurus styani. Next base: position 11,541,187 of record LNAC01000005.1, read on the forward strand.
CTATCTTGTTACGCAGAAGCTTTGCAGAATAAAATCCTCCCAGGCAGCTCCTAGTCATCCGGGGCATCCTAATCTGCTATATTTATTCATGTTTCGATGCACATGCTAAATAAGAAATTGGCAAGATGATGCAAGGGGCTATGGATATTCAGCTTTGTTCTTAAGCTTGGAGTCAAGCAACATTTCTCTGGATAGTTTGCTTCCTACCAAACTGTGTACAGAATATAAGGAGAATCTGATTTACACCCACACCAAAGAAGGAGCTCTGCCCTAAAATCACAATGCAATATATTTGAGAGAGGATTGTTCTGTGAGAGACAAGGCAAAGCCATGTTAAGAGTTTGGCTCTAGTGTCAGACTATCTGAGTTTGAATCCCACTGGCCGGTTGGTGAACCTGGGCTAGTCAGGAGCTTAACTGGGCTCTGGGATAAAAGAATAAACAAATTATAGTCCCTATACTCACGGAAATTTACAGTTTAGAGAGTCAGATAATTAAAGAGATGATTATATGAAAGAATACAGATCAAGACCTCCCACCCAGACTCTGGGTATCTGTTAGCTATTATTATATTATTAATGAAATTGATGTTACCTCCCATAGAAGAATAAATTTCTTTGAAGGTAGACCATACACACACACACACACACACACACACACACACACAAACACACACACGGTAGATTTTCTCTCTCTCTTTCAATAGATAACTACAGATATAGAGATTCAGATACAGATATATGTGTATTTTATGTATATCTATAAATGTGCATATACACCCCAAAGATAGATTCTCTCTACACATACATATACACATTTACATACATGCCTAAATATATTTTTCCTTCAGGAAAAAATGAAGGGATGCTCCCTCCACCCCCCTCTACTCTTCTGCCCTCTTCTTCATAATTCTTTTCCTTGCTTAACTAAGGGTAACTGACCCAATTCCAAATTCTACTTACTGCCAGTTTTCTGACCTCCTCCAAAATTACTTAAATTCAATAAACCTCAGTTTTGATTTGTATTTCCCTGATGCCGAGTGAGGTTGAGCACTTTCTCATGTGTCTGTTGGCCATTTGGATGTCTTCTATGAAGAAATGTCTGTTCATGTCTTCTGCCCATTTATTTGTTTTATGGGTGTTGAGTTCTAGAAACTCTTTATTGATTTTGGATACAAGCCCTTTATCTGATATGTCATTTGCAAATATCTTCTCCCATTCTGTCAGTTGTCTTTTGGTTTTGTTGACTGTTTCCTTTGCTGTGCAAAAGCTTTTAATCTTGATGAAGTCCCAATAGTTCATTTTTGCCCTTGCTTCCCTTGCCTTTGGTGATGTTCCTAGGAAGAAGTTGCTGCAGTTGAGGTCGAAGAAGTTGTTGCCTGAGTTCTCCTCAAGGATTTTGATGGATTCCTTTCTCACATTTAGGTCTTTCATCCATTTTGAGTCTATTTTTGTGTGTGGTGTCAGGAAATGATCCAGTTTCATTTTTCTGCATGTGGCTGTCCTGTTTTCCCAACACCATTTGTTGAAGAGACTGTCTTTTTCCCACTGGACATTCTTTCCTCCTTTGTTGAAGATTAATTGGCCATAGAGTTGAGGGTCCATTTCTGGGCTCTCTATTCTATTCCACTGATCTATGTGTCTGTTTTTGTGCCAGTACCATAGTCTTGATGATGACAGCTTTGTAATAGAGCTTGAAGTCTGGAACTGTGATGCCGCCAACTTTGCTTTTTTTGTTTCAACATTCCTTTGGCTATTCGGGGTCTTTTCTGGTTCCATATAAATTTTAGGATTATTTGTTCCATTTTATTCGGGGTCTTTTCTGGTTCCATATAAATTTTAGGATTATTTGTTCCATTTCTTTGAAATAAATTTCTGGTATTTTGATGGGGATTGCATTAAATGTGTAGATTGCTCTAGGTAGCATAGACATTTTGACAATATTTGTTCTTCCAATCAAAACCACAGTGAGATACCACCTCATACCAGTCAGAATGGCTAAAATCAACAAGTCAGGAAATGACAGATGTTGGTGAGGATGTAGAGAAAGGGGAACCCTCCTACACTGTTGGTGGGAATGCAAGCTGGTACAGCCATGACCCAGCAATCGCACTACTGGGTATTTACCCTAAAGATACAAAGGTAGTGATCCTCAGGGGCACATGCACCTGAACGTTTATAGCAGCAATGTCCACAATAGCCAAACTATGGCAAGAACCTAGATGTCCATCAATAGATGAATGGATAAAAAAGATGTGGTATATATACACAATGGAATACTATGCAGCTATCAAAAGAAATGAAATCTTGCCATTTGCAATGATGTGGATGGAACTAGAGGGTATTATGCTGAGCGAAATAAGTCAATCAGAGAAAGACAATTATCATATGATCTCTCTGATATGAGGAACTTGAAGGGCGGGGTGGAGGGTTGTGGGGCGTAGGAGGAAAAAATGATGAAACAAGATGGGATCGGGAAGGAGACAAACCATAAGCGACTCCTAATCTCACAAAACAAATTGAGGGTTACTGGGGGGTGGGAGGGTAGGGAGAGGGTGGATGGGTTATGGACACTGGGGAGGGTTTGTGCTATGGAGAATGCTGTGAAAGGTGTAAGCCTGATGATTCACAGACCTATACCCCTGGGGCAAATAATAATAATAATAAAATAAAAATTAAAAAATTAAAAAATTAAAAATAAATAAATAAACCTCAGTTTCTTTATCTGTAAAATGAAAATTAAAAGCTGTATGTATCATTTCATAGGGATTTTAGGCAGACTGTGAGCAATAATGTATATAAAATGCTAAACATAGTACCAGGAACATAGTTAAGAATTCAATTAATGTTAATTGCTTTTACAATTAGTACTCAGTCAATATAAAAATCATCCACAGACTCAGAGCTCATTATTATTACCTTCCCTCTGGGATCTTATAATTATTAGAGAACATTTATTGAACACTTATAGGGACTATAAAATTAATCTATGCATGGAAGTGATTATTTTCTACGGCTGAATGAACTGTTAGATAGAGCAGGCTAGTTCCAGTCACCGTATGTTGCCTAGATAAGCATCCCTTTATCCTCACACTTTTGCCACCCCCTATATTTGTCAAATGACCCCAATACTCAATTCCAGCATGTGGAAAAGGTTGCTGCTTGCACAAATAAGCCACATGGAGGGTTAAACAATATCTTAGGCACATCGACAGGTGAAATTTTCACCAATAGGCCATGAGAAGAACTGAAATCATGGGCTTTTTCATGCCCATTCACAAGATCAATGGCCCAGTGCCGTTGGCCAACTATACTTGGAGATCTTTCCTTTTAGAGTTAGCTACTATCTAAATGCCCATGCCTATTCAGCTAAAGGGGATTGCTTTTTCAGGTTAGGGAAAATGGTCAGCAACTGGATTAAGTCTGTTTTCAAATCATTTTGATGTCACACTTGAAATAAACCCTTTGAAAAGTTCAAAAGCTGATTTGATGACAGCTCTGTTCTCTGAAACCTTTTAAGACAATGAATGGTTCTCATCCAGCTACCTGGGCAAAGGAGTGAGGGAGGACTTCAGAGTACAATCAGTGAAGCACAGAAGGAGAAAAACCACAAAGGCTCCAACTTACGTATTTATTTCTCTCTACATCTATAGCAAACATCTCTGCATCCTAATTTTGGTAAGAGAGTAAAAGAGAAGCTAGCATTCCAGAGTAGTCTAGCTCTTTGTAATATCCCACCCTTGGTCCAACTGTAAATGCAATGCTTAAGTAATCACTGTATTGCTGAGACAGGGAAGAAGGAAAGGATTAGATGAGGAAAGGCAGTCTTGAGAAAAGACTAAGCTCATACAGTCTGGAATCAGAAAGACCTGGATTCCTATCCTCCTTTAGCCACTTACAAGCTTAGTGGCTTTAGGCAAACTATTCAACCTGTCTGAGCCATGGCTTCCTCAATTGATAAAGTGGATGATGATGATAGTTCTGACTTCACAGGCTTCTTTGGGGAACTAAAAAATGATAAAGCTTTGGCATAAGAAAGAAAGCAATCAGTAGATGTTAGCTTCTGCTACTCTTAAGGGAGATGCATAGAGAGCAGTGTAGTCAAGAAAACTTTATCATATCTGTCTTCTGCTGTGCCAAGTCTGTGTTATTAAGTTTCCAAGATTGGGAAACCACTAGGTGCCTTGTCTGATGTTACCAACTCATTTTTGTTGTGCAAAATTCACATTTGCAGGCCTCCCAGAAACTGATGTAGAATGAAGCACATAAAAGATTCATGCACATTCGGCAGTTACCTCCTGGATAACACTTCTCAGGGGATTGATTAAAGAATTTAATTTAAACCAACAGAACCAGTAATATTTCTGCTGATCCCTTGTGTAACTGTGTTAGTGAACATAAATATACATGGACAGGCTTTGGGTATTCTGTGATTCTTACAATTATCTAGTTCAAAGGAAAGCAAACTGATTACCATATGCATGAAACCAAGAAAGAGAAAGTTCTGTTCTGTGTCAGCAGGAGGAGGAAAGGTGGTTTTGAAATACGAATGTCTTGCTACTTTTATTTGATGTGTTTTCAATGCTTATATAGAGGAAATAATTGCCAGAATATGACACTCAGTAGCAAATTTTTCTTCTCAAGATGCTGTGTTCAAACTTTGGCCAAAAGTAATGCTATCTAACATAACTCCTGCAATATGCACAACCAAGTGACTAAAGGCTAAGAAATAAGGGATCAGAATCCTTTTTTAATATTTGATTGTCATGATATACTAAAAAAAATAACTATGTCTGGCATTATATTGAATAGCAAAGAGTTTATCTGTTTCAATATTTTTCATGGAAGCTCAATATATAAAATAAATAAAAAGCAGACATTTTCTGGTTCAAGTGTAGGTTAGATGTCTAAAAATCCAACCTTATAGCCTCCTCATCTGTCCCCAGAAATAACCACTAAATGACTGTGTAATCCAAAAACTCAAAAGAACATAGTTTAAAACAACTTGTATGATGCATTATTCTTTATTACATACACTTTCATGCTCTTTTATTTTATTCTCACAAAAGTCCTGTGATATAATTTTTTTAAAGATTTTATTTATTTATTTGACAGAGAGAGAGAGAGATCACAGGTAGGCAGAGAGACAGGCAGAGAGAGAGGGGGAAGTAGGTTCTCCGCCGAGCAGAGAACCCGATGCGGTGCTTGATCCCACGACCCTGAGACCATGACCTGAGCCCAAGGCAGAGGCTTAACTCACTGAGCAGCCCAGGCGCCCCAGTCCTGTGATGTAAATTTTAACACCCTTGTTTTACAGATGAAGAAACCAAGATTCAGAATGGAAATAATTGCTAATATCACTCTGTTTAGGAGTGCTAGCATTTGGATTCAAACGTAAATCTTCTTGCTCTAAAGCAGCATTTCTTAAGTTAGACACTACTGGTATCTTCAGATGGATTATCATGGTTGTGTGGGGCTATCCTGTACAACAAAGAATATTGAACAGCGTCTTTTTGATCTCCACCCACTAGAAGCAAGTAGTGTTCCACCCCTGTAATGACAATCAAAAGTGTTTCTAGACACTACCCAAGGGCCCGTGGAGTGGGGTGGGGAATGAAAGGGCCCTGGGTGGAGAATCGGAGTCTAAAATCAAAGTTCTTAACCTGGTATCCATGGATCCACAAAAGGGCCCATGGATACGATTCTACTGATCCTTGAACTTGGATAGGAAGGATTTACATCTTTGTTTTTACTAAACTCTATTAAAAATTGAACATTTTGTTCTATAATAAATGTAGGCAATTAGATCTTAGCAGAATTATCAGTACTCGTGACCTATAACAAATAGAAAATACCAATGTACCAAATTTTCTCTAATTTCAGTTATCTCAGGTCCTTCAAAACAACATTGAAAAAATAAGGCAAATGACTCTGATTACTACTTCAAAATTATGGTAGCTAGTTGACGCATTGTCCAGTCTTACTTAAGACATTACTAAAGAGGCATATATATTATTTTATTACATTTTTTAGGCTTCTATACATGTGTTCTGTTGTTGTTGTTTCAAGTTTTTATTTAAATTTCAGTTAGTTAACATACAGTGTAATATTAGTTTCAGGTATTGAATTTAGTGACTCATCATTTACATACGACACCCAGTGGTCATCACAGCAAGTGAACTCCTCAATACCTATTACCCATTTAACCCATCCTCCCACCTGCCTCCCCTCAAGCAACCTTCAGTTTGTTTTGTATAGTTAAGAGTCTCTTTAATGGTTTTCATCTCTCTTTTTTCCCCCAAGTTCATCTGTTTTGTTTCTTAAATTCCATATTTGAGTGAAATAATATGGTGTTTGTCTTTCCCTGACTGACTTATTTCACTTAGCATAATGCACTCTACCTCCGTCCACGTCATTGCAAATGGCAAGATTTCATTCCTTTTTTATAGGTGAGTAATAGTCCATTGTGTGTGTGTGTGTGTGTGTGTGTGTGTGTGTATACACACATATATATATAACCTCTTCTTTATCCTTTCATCAGTTGATGTACATTTGAGATCTTTTCATAATATGTTATGTTGATAATGCTGCTATAAACATCGGGGTATATGTGTCCCAATCAGTATTTTTGTATCTAAAAGGCTACCTTCAGAGTAGGAGAAGGTATTTGCAAATGAAATATCTGATAAAAGGTTTAGAATCCAAAATATATAAAGAACTTATAAAACTCAACACCCAAAAAACAAATAATCCAATTAAAAATGGGCATGAATAGACTTTTTTCCAAAGAAGACATCCAGATGGCCATCAGACAAATAAAAAGATGCTCAACATCACCCATCATCAGGGAAATACAAATCAAAAGTACACTGAGATATCACCTCACACCAGTCAGAATGGCTAAAATTAAGAACACAAGCGACAACAGGTGTTGGCAAGGTTGCAGAGAAAGTGGAACCATCTTACACTGTTGGCAGGAATGCAAACTGGAGCAGCCACTCTGGAAAACAGTATGGAGGTTCCTCAGAAAGTTAAAAATGGAACTACCTTATGACATTTCACTACTTTAGGTATTTACCCAAAGGATACAAAAATATTATATTTCTTAAATTTTGTTAACACTATTTCAAAATAATTGTTTTCCTGTGTAATTCTTTCTTTATTTTTTTGCATCTGTTCACTTTCTGAGAAGATGCATAAGTTTATCTTGATTGTGAAAGGATTCCGTGGCATAAAAACTCTACAAAACTCTATTCTAAAGCTTCTACATCTTATCACCTTATCCTTTGGAAGGCAAGTGGTAAAGTTGTGTCGTGGCTCTTTTCCACCTGCCCTCAAATTACTTAACCAGACTAAATAATTCTCTATACCTCAGTTTCTGCATCTGTAAAATTAGAATAATACTAGTACATGCCTCATATAGCTTTCATAAGGTAAGTCTTAGTACAGTGCCTGGCACATAGTAAACACTTAATAACTGGAAGTTGCTATTTTTACTGCTTTAGTTTCTTATAATACGGCCTCTGTTCAGATATAATTGTCTATTAAGTATTTTGCCAGTAGCTGTGGCACTGACAATGCATAGAAAGCTCTGAAACATACGCAGGGAATATAAAATACTTACATTAGTCTCTCTCCTGGCTAGTCCTGGTTAGCATTTCCCATTTATAGGAGACACATAAGAAATTCATTTCCTTGAAGAGGGGTTTGAAAGTGCTCAAAATTCCATTTGTTCCTATACACAGTGAGGATAGAAACAGCATTTATTTCACAGTGTTGTGCTCAATGGGTGAGAGGCGGTAGGAACAATGACAACAGAATTAAACTGGGAATCAGTAGACGGGGTGGAGCTTCAATCCCCAGGTTTCTGCCTTTTGCCTGCCCCTTCATGCCAATTACCAACAGACCCCTGCAGATCACATTTTCCATCCCTGCTCAATTCTCACTTGAAAGAATTTCTTTTCTCATGTGATGCCAATTCATGATAAATGCTCACATAGGCATAACGATTTCGATTGCCAGACCATCTGCCTACTGGATATTTTACTGTGGTTTATAGAGCCAAGAGCTTCACCAGTTGCTCTGTTTCTAAGGAAACAGAAGCTATAGTGACAATTCGTGACTTAGATGAAGTGTCTCACTGCTCATTAAAGATGGCCTCTGGGGGTCAGCATTTGTTCCTAGACACAGTGAGGATAGAAATAGCATTTATTTCCTGCTTCTGTACTTGTATTCCTGCAGCCAGAGTGCTGGGTACCATACTGCTCATTTTCATTGTTCTTACTTGCATCATCTTTTCTGAGTCAGTTGGGGAACTAAATTGAAGTGTGACCTAAGAATAGAAGTGTTTATTCCATCCTCTTGTCTCTGGGATGTTTGGATGGGATGAATGGATGGATGGATCCAATCATTTAGTCAGTTAGTCAACAAACAAATATTGGGTGTTTGATTATCAGGTCAATTTCAGGATAAAGTCCAAGTTTCTCAGGTTAGTAAATAAACAAACAAAATCCAGTGATGTTGAAACCAGAGCCTACTCATTAATAGGAGAAATCAATCTAGTGGTTGGTGACAAATTTTATAAATGAATAAAATAGGACAGAGTAGAGAAAGTAATTTCTATGTATTTTTTTTAAAGATTTATTTATTTGACAGAGAGAGAGAGCAGGGGAGAGACAGAGGAAAGAGAGAGAGAGAGAGAGAAAATCTCGAGCAGACTCTCCACTGAACATGGAGTCTGACATGGGGCTTGATCTCACAACCCCAATCATGACCTTAGCTGACATCAAGAGTTGAATGTTTGGGTGCCTGGGTGGCTCAGTGGGTTAAAGCCTCTGCTTTCAGCTCAGGTCATGATCTCAGGGTCCTGGGATCGAGGCCCGCATCGGGCTCCCTGCTCAGCGGGGAGCCTGCTTCCCCCTCTCTCTCTCTGCCTGCCTCTCTGCCTCCTTGTGATCTCTCTCCCTCTGTGAAATAAATAAATAAAATCTT
>LNAC01000005.1:11550182-11741977 GCA_002007465.1 Ailurus styani
AAAAAAAAAAAAAGAGTTGAATGTTTAACAACCCGAGCACCCAGGTGCCCCAATTTCTAAATATTAAGGGTAAGTGTTCATGAAACTTTACTTAAATNTTGAATGTTTAACAACCCAAGCACCCAGGTGCCCCAATTTCTAAATATTAAGGGTAAGTGTTCATGAAACTTTACTTAAATTTACTTTAAAATTATTTAAATAAAGGGGCACCTGGGTGGCTCAGTGGGTTAAAGCCTGTGCCTTCAGCTCAGGTCATGATCTCAGGGTCCTGGGATCAAGCCCCACATCGGGCTCTCTGCTCAGCATGGAGCCTGCTTCCTCCTCTCTCTCTCTCTCTCTCTCTCTCTCTCTCTGCCTGCCTCTCTGCCTACTTGTGATCTGATCTCTCTCTGTGTCAAATAAATAAATAAAATCTTTTTAAAAAATTACTTAAAGTTCATGAAACTTTACTTAACTATTTTTTCATGTGTTGTATTGAGTTAAATGTATTCTTTTTTTATTATTATGTTCAGTTAGCCTAGTACATCATTAGTTTTTGATGTAGCGTTCAATGATTCATTAGTTACATATAACACCCAGTGCTCATCATAGCATGTGACTTCCTTAATACCCATCACCCTGCTACCCGCCCCAACTCTCCTTCCCTCTGAAACCCTCAGTTTGTTTCCCAGGGTCCATAGTCTCTCATGGTTCCTCTCCCTCTCTGATTTCTACCCCCTCAGATTTCCCTCCCTAACCCTATGTTCCTCCATGCTATTGCTTATGTTCCACATATGAGTGAAACCATATGATAACTGTCTTTCTCTGCTTGACTTACTTCACTTAGCATAATCCCCTCCGATTCCATCCATGTCAGTGCAAATGGTGGGTAGTCATCATTTCTGATGGCTGAATAATATTCCATTGTATGTATGTACCACATCTTCTTTATCCATACATCTGTTGAAGGGTATCTCGGCTCCTTCCACAGTTTGGCTATTGTGGACATTGCTACTTTGAACATTGGGGTGCATGTGCCTCTTCTTTTCACTACATCTGTATCTTTGGGGTAAATACCTAATAGTGCAATTGCTGGGTTGTAGGGTAACTCTATTCTTAACATCTTGGGCAACCTCCATACTGTTTTCCAGAGTGGCTGTGAATGTATTTGTTTTTGGAAGGTGAAGTTAAGAAAAAGTTTGAAACTCACTGGTGGTGAAGAACCCTTTCACCACCTCCCAACCCCACCTCTAAATGCTACACTGAAATTCATTTTCCAGTAATGCTGCCCTGCTCTCTAAAAGCACATACCCTCTTGTGGCTCTAGACCTTTTAAACAGGGCACTCTGCTTTCTCTTAGAACTTGTCCACCAAAGCGTGTCTCACTATTCCTTGTCCCACCTCTAGCCTTCTTCTAGAAACCTCTCCCACCACCCATCAACCTGGGATGAGCCCCCTTCTAGAAGATTTTAAGTCCATCACGCATCCTAGCATATATATACCTATTAACCAACGCTTACTTGTCTTTCATCCTTTCAACTACATGTTCTTGAATATCACAACTGTGTATAAATGGTGGTTGTAGCCACAGCTTTTAACTTCCACAGGTGACTGTGAAGAGCAGCCATGCCTGAAAAACAATAATCTAGTTCAATGTTGTCAAAGCATGAGATCCTTATAATAGTGGTACACTGGCCAAATTTCACCCTGAGAGTGAATTCTAATAAACATTAAATAATAATGTTATTAAATGGTATTGAATCAGACAGTGAGGAGATTACTGTCTTTGCAAATCTTACCCATCTTTCTGATTACAAAAGGAAGAAAAACATTTATGGTGTGTTTAAGGATACATTTTTTCAAGTAAAATTTTGACTTTCATACCAATATAACATGAACGTATTTGAAGGGTATAACTCATTGATCAATAAGGGAACCAGTAAAAATTTGCAACCATATCGAAGGAAGTTTCAAAGGGCCCCACACACATAGACAAATAAAGAATCCTGAAATGAAATTACAAATAGTTGCAAAATGGGTCTATCCATAAGGAAATAATCAATTTCAATTCACTTGATACAAGGAATTTGTGTTTCAGTGGATAAGAATCATTTGCATTATCATCATTTTCTACAACTTACCAAGTTGTAAAATAACTCAAAGAACAATGAAAAACTAAGGTATCACAGAAGGGTCCTTTTTGGTCCATTTTAAAAAATCTTTCATCCCCTTCCAATAATTGTTAATCTTTGTAACAGAGAGCAAGCCACTCTCTCTGAGCCTCTGGCAGGAAGCAAGGACTAACTGGAATTTTAAAATACCATTTTACTTTTATTATGATCACCTCATACTTATCTTTCATTATTTACAATAAATCAATTTTATTCAAAGCAGTGGTATGAATTTTTTAAATGTATTAATATGATGGGTCTGTTGAAAGAAAATAATGAGAACAATCACAACACAGTAACAAATATTAGGAGGCAATTTATATACTGGTTAAGACAGACACTTAAAGCCAGCTTCTCGGGGATCAAGTGAGTTTAGATAAGTTCTTGAATCTCTCTATGCCACAGTTATTTTGTCTGTAAAATGGACATAATAGTAATATCCACCTCATAGTGTTATTGTGAGAATTAATTTATTTAATGCTTAGAATAGCATCTACATATAACAAATACTCAACACATATTATCATTATTATTTTTATTACATGATAAAAAATTATGAAGACAGTAGGCAGACAACTGTAGTTTGGAAAATACTGGCATCTATACTGAGAAACAGCTAATAACATGTGCTCTTTTAGTTGACACTGCCTGAGACAGCTTCTGAAAGGCATCAACACTTTCTGCTAGCTCAGAATCTGTTGCCTCATGTCTCTCTAATTCCTCTCAACTTTCCAAAAACCCTTCAGTAATATATCAGTCCCATTGACCTTCAAATCCATTGACCTTTCTTCCAACAATGAGCTTAATTCCCTCCTTTCTGAGCTTAGAATCCTTTTTCCACCACTGTGATCATTCATTTACATAGATTCTCAACTCCTTTATCCCTGTCATATAATGTTTGCCTAGAAAATATCCAACCTTAATGAAATACAATTGCCCTATGCCTGTGTGAATGGAGAAAGATGATTAAGAGAAAAAAATCTAACAGTGATAACTAATCAAATTACGAATTTATATCCAAACTCTTAAGAAGTCCTCTGCACTGTCCAGCCATCCTATTACATTTTCTTAAACAATTGATTCTCCAACACTCTGAGACTACTATTTCACACCTTTTCCTAGCTCAAGTATTTAATACCCACCCCATTTATAGCAATTGTTCTTGCTTATACTTCTTTAAGAAAGGGAACAATCAGAAGAGAACTACACTTATCCACCAGCAAATCTACCAAGCCTCTGTAAATATCCCCACTTAGAATGACACTCTCTAGTTACACTGGATGAACTCTGTGAGTTTCAGTCATCTAAGACCAAGGACTCTATACAGTGGCTCCCATTGCCTCTGACTACTGAAGGACTTTGCTCCTACAATTCTCTTTTTCTATTAGACGATGACTTGCAGCACACAAACATGCTGTATTGTAATTTTTGACCCCTTGCACACTCCAACTAGCATCCCATAACTAATAGTCAAAGTAACCTAAAGGCAAAGCTGCCTCCACTTCTTCAGGATATCATCCCCACCACTCCATTTATCAGGTGATCAGTGAACCTCCATCTTGTTAACTTCAGTGGAAAATGGCCAATCTTCATCTTGCTAGACCTCTCAGAAGAATTTGACTCAAATTCTTTCTTGAAACATTATATTGTCTTTCTCTAAGTATGTCATACTCTTTAACACTTAATCATGCCTTCCTGGCTGATCACTTCTCAGTTTTCTTTACTTATTCTTCATCCTCTGCCAGATATCTAAATGCTGGATTTTCCTTCAGTTCTAAGTATTGTTCTCATTCTACAACTAGTGCTGTGGCTTGACATATCATCTAGTTCCCAAATTTCTAGTCATTCCCATATTTCTGTCACTAATCCTGACCTCTTCCTGAGCCCCAGATTTGATGAGTCACCCACTTAGTTAAAACAACTGCTTCAGGGGCACCTGGGCTGCTCAGTGGGTTAAGCCTCTGCCTTCAGCTGAGGTCATGATCTCAGGGTCCTGGGATCGAGCCCCTCATTGGGCTCTTTGCTCTGCAGGGAGCCTGCTTCCTTCTCTCTCTCTCTGCCTGCCTCTCTGCCTACTTGTGATCTCTCTCTGTGTCAAATAAATTAAATCTTAAAAAAAAAACAACTTCTGCTTCAATGCCAGGCACCTCAAAATCAATATGTCTAAAACAGAAATCTTAAAGATCCTCTCTGAGTTAGTAAAGATACAGATTAGATTCTTGTATCAAAGAAACTCAAAAACACACTGCCTTAAATAAAAGCAAAGCTTATTTCTCTTTCACATAAATATCCAGGTAGACAGTGGTGTCAGAGAACAGGGTTACCATGAGTATTTGAGAATAAAGTATTTATTAAAGGAATAAAAACTTACTCATTTGGGGGAGAACTTGTGAGAGTTAGAGTCCAGATGGGGATGCTTGAGCATCAGTCTCTTATGAGGTCTTCTGAAGCATTACTGTGAGGAGACAAGTTGGAAATTACAAGGGGATCTGGAAAAGCAGATACTTTCAACAGCCAGTATGGGATAATGAACAGGAGCTGGTGAAAAAGTCTATTGACATATATTACCTCTGCCATGCTATCAGTTCTGCAGGTCCACAGCCAAGAATCTAGAGGTGGGATTGTGGCCATTGTGGTCAATATAACAAATAGCAATCAGGAAGAATAACTAAATGCATAGCAGGGGAGAGCAAGTACAGAACTGAATCCACCAGTACCTAGAGAACAGATTTATATGGGAAAAAGAAGTAGACAAAAGAGGATACTGTGGGATAAATTAAAAAAGGATAAATAAAACAGAAGAACTCCATTGAATAGGAAGAAATGGGGAATAGGAGGAAATCAAAAAGAAAGTGGTAGATGGGAAACCAAGAAATCTGAGAGTTTTATGGGGTGCCTGGCTGCTCTGTTGATAGAGCATGCAACTCTTGATCTCAGGATCATGAGTTCAAGCCCACATTGGGCGTAGAGTCTACTTAAAAAAGAGATACCCGAGAGTTTAAGAAACAGAGAGTCTACTGTGTCTTGGCTTCAGAGGCAATCATAAGGTAAGAACTGAAGGGTGGCATTAGATTTGGCTGTATGATAGTCAGCAAAAGACTAAGTGCAATGATTGAGCTATGTGCTAGGAGAAGCATGTAAACACTCCCAAGAAAGGAAGGAAAAAGCGAAGGAGTAGCTAGAGCAGGACACATGGCCAAGGGAGAGTATTGTTTTTGTTATTTGAAGTTTCTGTTTATTTGTGTGTCTGTTTGTATTGCAAAGCTTGGAACATATTTATGGGCTATAATGAAGGAACTACTTCATAAAAGGGCTAAAAATAGGAATAAAACCTAGGATAAGCAATTGATAAGATTATGACATTGGTGGAAGGGGATAGGGCTGTGGGAACAGTTGAGGATTTTATCTCAAACAGAAGGCTGAGGATGCATATGCAAGCACTTTAGGAGATGGAAAGAGAAATCATTCTTCTTGTTGAGGTTATCTGCTAGGCAATTTCCCATATTTGGTTGTTATTATCTAGGGAACTTAAGAAGAATAAAAAAGATTTGAAATAGTGCTTGAGTTTAATGGGAGAGAGAATTCACCAAAGATAATTGAAAGGAATACAGAGTTGGGTTCAGAACGTGACTGAGTTTGGTGACCATGAGTTTGCAGTGATACTGCAGTTGTGTTGCATTGTCCTTCAGTGTCTGCTCTAAGCATAAAGATGGATTTTCAAGTTGCTCACACCAATATTAGTGTCCTTCACTGTGATGGAATCAATCAGTTAGGATGCATTCTGCTTGCAAGATACAGAAAAATTGAATGAGGTTTAAATTTCACACTAAAAAGATACATGTCTGTGGACATTGGTTCAGCAACTCAGTGAGGGTAATAAGACCAGTATCTCTATAACTCTTTCTGTTTTTTGACCAAATTTTCATTTAATCCAGTAAGAAGAGAGTGGAGGAGGAATGATATTTAGGCCATTTATATGGAATGTATCTTAGCATAGTGTTTAAAAACCTGGATTCTAGGGCCATATCTCCTGGGTTCAAATCCTGGCTTGGCAAATTACTGTGTGATTTGAGCAAGTTCATCAATTTCTTCATCTATGAAATAAGGTGACAATAGCACCTAACTTAAAAGTTGTTTGCAAACTAAATGAAATAAGCCACACAGAGTACTTAAAACAGTGTCAGACTTGTATAGTATAGTATAGTATAGTATAGTATAGTATAGTATAGTATAGTATAGTATAGTAAATGCTCCGTAATAGCTGGAAATTACCCAAGATGCTGGTGGTTAAGCTGATTAAGTGGCTGCCTTTGGCTCAAATCATGATCCCAGGGTCCTGGGATCCAGCCCTGAGTTGGTCTCCCTGCTCAGTGGGGAGCCTGCTTCTCCCTCTCCCTCTGCCTGTGCTCCCCCTTCTTGAGCTCTCTCTTTCTCTTCCTCTCTTTTTCTGTCAAATAAATAAATAAAATCTTAAAATAAATAAATAAAATCATTTTTTAAAATGTTCTAACTGTAAAACTGAAGGATTAGAAAATCATGCATCTTGTGGCTGTCTGAATTATAACTTTCCCAAAGATACCCATGTGTTAATCCTTATAACCTATGAAAAAGGTACCTTACATGACAAAAGAGACTTTATATATGTGGTTAAATAAAAAAAACTTGATATGGGACTATTAACCTATTATTCGGATGGGTGCAATGTAATCATAAGTGTCCTAGTAAGGGAGGCAGGCAGTTATGTTTAGGAGATAAGACTATGGAAGCAGAGGTCATAGTAGTACCAGGAAGTGTCATGAACCAAAAAATACAGGATATCTCTAGAGGCTAGAAAAATCAAGAGAACAGATTCTTCTTTGAAGCCTACAGAAGAAATGCAGCTCTGTCAACAACTTTATTTTAGATTCCTGGCCTCCAGAACTATAAGATAACAAATGTGTATTGTTTTAAGCCACTAAATCATGACAATTTGTTACAGCAGCAATAGAAAATTAGCACATATCTGAACATGGAAAACATTAAGGTT
The DNA here is from genome assembly GCA_002007465.1 of Ailurus styani. Lineage (NCBI taxonomy): Eukaryota > Metazoa > Chordata > Mammalia > Carnivora > Ailuridae > Ailurus > Ailurus styani. The sequence goes on from LNAC01000005.1 coordinate 11,557,359, forward strand.
TATGGCAGAGCCTGTGACAAGAAGACAGTTATGCAGCAGACCTTAGTGACTATGAATAAGGGGTCAAGCATAGGAATCAATTAAGAGTAAAAGATTAGAAAAAGAGATACAACTTCTGAATGGCACCATATTATACAAATTCCTTATCTTTTATTGTAACTGGATATTTTTTTCTTATTTATTTATGTTTTCTTATTAACTGAACTCTGCATCCTTGCATATCTTTATGAACTTTGGTTCAGTGGTGTTGTCTCCTACATATTAGTAATGTCTAATTATATTCAACCCACAAAATTCATACTAGTTCTCAACACCCCAGTATGTAGGCAATAATCTCTGTAATTTTTATTTCCCTTCTTCTAAGGAGAAAATTATTTCCCCTTTTCTCTTAATAGGGTTTGTATTATATAATTCCAGTTATTTATATTAATTTTCAGGCAACATTAAGATTCCTTTTTCTAAGAAATTCTAAAGACCAGAGCTAAAGTGGTTTCCCAGCTATGTTCTCTTGTCAAGATGCTGTAACCACAGAAAGGGCAACTATGCTTGGTATTTCCTCTTGTTTTTTGTCAATTATTTGAATCTAAATGCCCTAAAGTTTGGACTGTAAAAGCACAAAACAAATAGTCTTATAATTAAACAAATTTTCTCAGAGCAGATTGCTCAATAGAGGTGAAATAAAATTTTACTCCTATAACAAAGAAAGTCTATTGGTTTCAAAAATACTTAACCAAAAAATGTAACAAAACAGCACATTCTAAAAAGCACCAGGTGGTCACATTTTAGAATGAGTAACAGAGGTTAGAAATCAATATCTTGTGACATGAGGGTCTCTACCATCAGCATGTGTAAGTAGGTCTGCCTCTTTCTAAGAATGTCTTATAAAGTTTCCAACTCAATCTGAGAGTAGCTACAGAGAAGATTTCATTTTAGTTTCTGAAATAAAACAGGCCTAATTTTTTTAATTGAAATTATGGAAATAAATGATATAGAGTAAAACTTGGGAATGTGCACAGCATAAGCTGGCTGGTGTGCTATGCTCACTACTACCAGAGACCTTTGACTTTCATGAGGGGTATATGGTCCCCAGTTCTTGGAAAGATAAAAGCTTGTTTTTCTCCAAATCACATTCCCATCAGAGTTTCATGTTTACTATGCATAGCTTCCCAACATGATTGTAACTGAAGTGTTAGTTTTTATTTAGACAGCAATGTTTTTAATTGACTGAGAACTCACTAAAATGACTTTGAAATTAATGGGTACATTTCCATATATAATATATGATAGATTATTTCACAACTTACTCATAAGCATCTGGTTAATTCTACTTCTCTCTTTTAGTTTTTCCAGAGTATTTACTATCTTAAAAAAAAAGTTACATACCATCTAGGTGCCAAATATTACTTTCTTAGACATCCTCACTTTCTNATAATATATGATAGATTATTTCACAACTTACTCATAAGCATCTGGTTAATTCTACTTTTCTCTTTTAGTTTTTCCAGAGTATTTACTATCTTAAAAAAAAAAGTTACATACCATCTAGGTGCCAAATATTACTTTCTTAGACATCCTCACTTTCTCTTCATTTCTATTACCATCACCAATAGAGGAAGGATGGCTTGCAGAGGGGTTAGGGCTAGATTCTAACTTCAGACTGCCTAAGTCCAAATCCCTATTCTAGCATTTCCAAACTATGTGACCTGAGCCAGTTCGCTGTATCTTTTTCATCCTGAATTCTTGATGTCTGAAATACCTACATTTTAGGCTGGTTGTGAGGATTAAATGAGATGTACAACATCATAATATGACTCGTACATAGTTAATAATTGTCTGATTTTTTTGGAGGTCCAAATTTCACCCACCCACCCCTCAAATAGTTTTTCTTTACTTCCATGAAAATAGTATTTTGCACTAAGATCCATTCGCTAGGAGAAAGGAAATAAATAAATCAACTAGTCTTAGTCATTACATAATTTACAGCATATATGATTTAATTTTGCCCCTGAGCTAAATTACAAATGAGCAACTGGAGTGAACCTTTGTCATTACTGGAAAAGAGTCAAAATCAGTTATTAAATCCATAAAGACCTTGTTTATGAAATACAGAGGATAACCTTGTTATTTGACCTATTAAATATGTCAATATAAGGCTCAGGGAAGAGTCCCATTTATTCATGCCCTTCTCTCAGCCTAGATAGTTTTCATTCTCAACCAGTCATTCCCTTCCTTCACAGACTAACAAACACATTGCATCTTCCTTGAAACCTACACCAGAGGGACATCATTTTGCCTACCTTGAAGTGCATACATCATCTTATGAGTGTATTTGATACACTCATTGGGAATTTATCATATAGTACTCTCATTTTATTTATTTACATGCATATGTGACATTTCCAATAAAATTATATTTCTGCTTATACCCTTCAGTAGTTCTCCATTGCCTGCAAAATAAAGTCCCTGTTTCCATACAAAGGTCTCTTTCTATTTATCTCCCACCCTTGTTTGGCAAGGCCCCTTGTACTCTGGCTGAATCAGAATTTTTCAAGTTCCCTGATATAATCTGCATATACTGTGTTCAATTGTACTATTAAATAAGAAAACAAACAATATAGATAAAGCTCATAAAAAGTGTTAAGCATAAATAATAAGTAAATCATTGATTAGTTTATAAGGTGCAGGAAAAACTCATAGGACAATTAAGTATAGAGAGTAAGGAAGTAGTTTGTGAAACATAGGCAGGATTCATAAGATGTGCTTAATATGGACAGTAAATTAATAATATGTATGACAAACCAAAGAAAAAATAAATAGGGGCGCCTGGGTGGCTCAGTGGGTTAAGCCTCTGCCTTCAGCTGAGGTCATGATCTCAGGGTCCTGGGATTGAGCCCCGAATTGAGCTCCCTCCTCAGCGGAGAGTCTGCTTCCTCCTCTCTCTCTGCCTGCCTCTCTGCCTACTTGTGATCTCTCTCTCTCTATCTCTCTGTCAAATAAATAAATAAAATCTTTTTAATAAATAAATAAATGTTAAAAAAGAAAAAATAAATTAAAAAATATGATAGAGCAAACAAGAATGTTCACTTACAGAGAGAAATATGAAAAGATCAAAGTATTGGTCATCAACACACAACTGTGACAACCCCAATTCTGGCCACACATTAGTAATACCCAAAAGCCCCAGTTCTGGCCCCACGCATGTACTATTTAAGAAATACAAATAAATCCCATGGCTGTTCAAGGAGATAATTACCAAGACACAACTACGGCTAGATCTAATTGTCTCTATATCCCTCCATACATTTCAGGGCCCAGAGTACTTCTGTGGGCTACCATTTTCTTGAACCCCAGCTCTAGCCCTCATAATCATGCCATCAGTGGGGATGTCTGAGGTGGCAAAGAGAAGGAGGGCGTATGAATACTGTATGTCCCAGAATTTAGGTAGTGAGTTTCTTATACATACTTGCACCTTAGTCTAAGTGTAGGCTGTCCCATTTATGTTCTCTTTTTTCTCACTGTATCCTGAATTGATTTAATATGTCCAGTATTTAAATATTTTGATTTGGTCTGTGAAACTTTCTGTTCATGACCCCTGGAAAGTTTGTGTGTTTAGAAGGTACCAAAACACCAAGATAATTTCTCACATGATACCCAGGGTCTGTCACATGCTTTTGCACATATTTTACCCTACATGCCTAATATACCACTTCTCTACATCTTTCCTGTGAATGCCTGCTTATGCCTTAAAATCCAGATCATACTCATCTTATTTTTAAAGTCTTTCTGTCTGTGCTCTTTGTTTCAGCATTGTGCCCTATGTTCAGCAGCTTCTAAAATAGATCCCAATGATTCTTACCTTCTGGTATTCACATTATATATAATTATCTTCCCTTGAGTGTGGCTATAACTACTGATTCATTTCAAAGTTATAGAATGTAGCAAAAGTGATACAATGTCACTTTTGAGATTAGGTTTTTTTTTTTTTAGTGATCCAAGATTCACTGTTTATGCACCACACCTAGTGCTACATGAAATATGTACCCTCCTTAATACCCACCACCAGGCTCACCCCTCCCCCATCCCCACTCTCCTCCATAACCCTCAGCTTGTTTCTCAGAGTCCACAGTCTCTCATGGTTTGTCTCCCCTTCCAATTTACCTCAGTTCACTTTTCCTTTTCTTCCCCTAGAATCCTCCATTTTATTCCTTATGTTCCATAAGTAAGTGAAACCATGTAATAATTGACTTTCTTTGCTTGACTTATTTCACTCAGCATAATCTCCTCCAGACCCGTGCATGTTTTTTTGTTTGTTTCTTGGTTTTCGGGTTTTTTTGTTTTTGTTTTTGTTTTTGTTTTGAGAGAGATCACAAGTAGGCAGAGAGTCAGGCAGAGAGAGAGGAGGAAGCAGGCTCCCTGCTTCCTGCAGGACCCTGAAATCATGACCTGAGCTGTCCATGTAGATACAAAAGTTGGGTATTCATCCTTTCTGAAAAAAGACTTTTGTTTCTATCTAGCTGGCTATGCCATTTTTCATTTTCTCTAATGGAAGCCATATAAGAGTTTCCCCATGTGACAAAGAGCAGAGGGAGAGATCCAGCTGACAGCCAGCAAGGAAATATGGCCCCAGTCCAGCATCATGTGAGGAACCAAATCCTACTAGCAACCATGTGAGTGAGCTCAGGAGTGCATCCTCCCTCAGTCAAGCTTTCAGATAAGACCACAGTCCAAACATCTTGATCGCAACCTTGTGAAAGGCCCTGAGGCACAGGCACCAAATACATCAAAGCCTGATTCCTGGCCCACTGAATCTGTGAGATAACAAATATTTGTTGTTTTAAGCTGCTAAATTTTAGGGGTAATTTGTTATGTACACATAGATAGCTAGTACATTTCACACACACACACACACATCTATATTAGTACTAATCACAGAGCACTGATATAAATATGTCTATGCAATCCATGAGATTATTTGCACCTTAAAGACAGAACTTCTGTCTTAGTCATGTTTCCAAGAATTTGGAAGCTCCTGGAATGTATTAGTTCCATGACTGAGATGTTTAGTGATTTGGAAACTCCTGTAGTAAGTAATTAAATCATGATAATAATAGCAAGAATTACTGAGCCGGTGACCTTTCAGGCAATTTTCTGAATACTTATAGGTATTATTTTATCTAATCCTAGAAAGGAGGAAACTGAGTCAGGTAACTAAAGTCAGGTAACTTACAACTTGTCCAACACCACTAATTAAAAGAGGCTGACTATAAACAGAGGCAAACTACCTAAACTCATGTTCTTGAATAAAGATTACACCCGTATCTCATATTTCTAATATTATATATAACTTATATATATATTACAAGTTTTTATTTCACATACATTTATCAGCATAGTCCCTTGCTTAGAAAGGATCAATAAACATGAGTGAGTGAGTAAGTGACTGAAGGAATCAACACCAGAGATTTTTTTCTGGCTGAGTTTTTACCTTCTGAGCTAAGGAAACATGCACATCAGCAGTGAAGGGATTCTTTGACGCTTCCCTGAGGAGCCATTACCATCTGCGATGATGTGAAACAGAGACCATCCGTCCACGGAGACCCTTTCAATTCCCCACTCTGAGTAAAAACTAGAGAAATGCCACATTTTCAAGAGCTTTTATTTCGGCTAGTTTTTGTTTCCATTTTGAAACTATTATTTCAACTGAGCTTATTCAGGAAAAAAAAGTGTGTTATCTCTGAAATAGATCCGACTGACATATAGCAATCTTATTACATCATAGTTATAATTGAAATCTGAAATGATAATCACAAATCAAAGGCTCCGCTGCTATATTGTTTTGAGTGGGGGTACTTCTATGGATTATAACAGACTAAATATTGTGAACAACATATCCATTCTGCTTTCACCCTTCAGCCTGAATTCTGGGGAAATTAGTTAAACCCCACCACATAGAATTCCTTTTTCTATTGGTCTTTTATCTGTGCTCACTAAGGTAAACTGACCACTCCGTAAAACCTGACCCTTGCACTGCCTCAATTATGTCTAGCCTTGGGGCTTTTTTTTTTTTTAAAGAAAGAAAGGAACTCTATTATAAGAACACATGAGGACTGGATCTTGGCCTTGAGGCTTTCATAGGTCCCTACATTTAAACTACTTTTTATAGTTTTGTACTACTCAGAAGAAGAAATGAGCTAGAAATGAATATTTACCTTCAGTAAGTGGGACTCAGGGAAAAGAACTTCAGGGAATGGGACTCAGAGATGGGATTCAGGGAGTAGGACTCAGGGAATGAGACTAAGGGAATGGGGCTCCAGAAATGGGACTTTAGGGAATGAGACTCAGAGAATCAGGCTCAGGGAATGGGACTCAGGGACCAGAACTCAGTTGTGTTGAGATTAACAAGATCTAGCAAATGAGATATTTGGCCCCCAAATGCAGTGAGAAAAGCTAAAATATTGTCATCTCTACTTTGCGGTCTTGTCTAGAAGTAGATCCCAATAGCACATGTGGGGCAGAGCAGGACCTACAAAATGCTAGATTAGTATTAATGAAGTAAGATTGTGGGAAAGTAAACACTTCAAATAACAACTGAAATTATGACTGAAAATACTATACTGTTGTTGCTTAATATCTTCAGGTAATGCACCATCAAGACTAATAAAAATAGGAAAACTAGAGAGAGCTATTTGGTAAGAGTTTTGACCAGTGTTTTGCCTAAGGTTCATATACGTGGTGGAAAACAAGGAGACTGACAAATTTCCAGAGACTTTCCATAAAGCCTACACTTCTGAAATATTTATATTAATAACATTTAATAATACAAATTTAATTAGGGGCAGAATGAGCACATCTTCTTATTTGACAACTTTTCATCTGCAATTTTTACAAAATTACTTTTATTTTTTTCAGGGGCCCTCTATGAAAACCAACAGATAGTTTTACATGTACAAGATATAATAGATGCAGGCATAGGTGTCAGTATAGGTGTAGATATGGATAGAGATATATATGATCTGAGTTAAGAATAGCAAATCAAAAGATATGTCAGAGATTTGAACATTTTTAAAAATATTTATTTATTTATTTATTTATTTATTTATTTATTTATTTATTTTGGAGCAGGGAGAGGGAGAATCTCAAGCGGACTCCCGCTGAGTGTTGCGCCCAACATGGGGCTTGATCTCAAGACCCTAAGATCATGACCTGATCCAAAATCAAGAGTTGAATGTTTAACCGACTGAGCCATCCAGGCACCCTGAGACATTTGATTATGATAGGGTCATCGGTGCCAGATTTGGACTTTTTTCTTCTTAAATAATCAAGAATGTATTCAAGTAAATATAAAGTACAGAAAAATAAGAGATAGGATGTTTGCTATCTAAGTAGCCCATTACTTAGAAGATAAAGAATAATCTTCACATTGTAGGAAAAGGCATTAATCAGTAAAGCAGTAAGCAAACCCATCTACATTAGTTGTACTTTACTAAAATTTTAACACATTTCATAGCTTATTGTCAGATTCAGTTATTATAAATCAAGGCAATAAAATTCACTTTCCAGTTTGTCCTTTATCATGCTTTTTCATATTTTGGAACACATACTCCTCATTTTAGCACAATGTTTCTTTATCAAGGAGTCTATGTAGTCAGAACTATTCAGAACTATTTTTATAATAACATTAAGATGTTACCATACAATGCGTTCCTCACTGTTCTCTTAAAATGAATCAATAAATATATAATAAATTTTTCTCAGTTTTAATTTCAGATGCAGTAAATATTGAGATATAAGTGTAAATGTATCAGGAGACCAAAAAATTTGAGAACCACTTTAGGAATTAGGATAAAACTATCCTTTTTTTCTTGAATAATAAAGACACAAATACAGGTGTATTTCTTTGTCACTATTACTCCTAGAATAGGCTTAGCTAGTCCTATTAATTATAACTTTTAACCAAGGAAAAAAACGTGTATTTTATTAAAAAAAAAAACTAGGGTATGGAAAATTGAAAACTATCTATCTAACATAAGTATCTCAGGAGGAGCTCATTAACACATATAACACAACTTCTTACGGACATATATATCTTTTAATATCTTCTTAAAGTGGCAAAAATAAACACTTTTGTTAATATCATCAAAGCTATGGTCAGTCCACAGCATAAAAAAATAAGAAGAAAAGGTATATAAATTTAAAATTATGTTCAGTAATTAATGTTAAAGTATTCTATTTACTTAGAAATTATAAGTAATGATTATCCATTGATTAACTCAATATCAGTCCAAGACTTTTGGCTAGATATATGAAAATTATCTTCATGTTCGTGTTATGAAACATAATTGTTGAAATAAAGTTTGTTAGAATAATAATTCAATTTATTTGAACACAAATTAACATTTTTCATAACCATATTATATAATATGAAAGTTAGCTTATTTGTCAGTAAGCTTTTATGAGTTTAAGGAAAGCAAATGAAAGTAGAATAAAATGTATGCTTACATTGTACTTAATATTAATAAAACAGAAAAGACATACCTGTTTTGTATTAAACCAAAATTATTTAGCTAAACCCATCAACAAAATATTTTTCTTAATTAGGTGAACTTAGAACCTTAAAATATTTCTGTGTTAGCTTCTATAAGAAAATATTTCAAGGCTAGCACATTTAAAATATTAGAATTACAGTTTTCCTTGTTTTCTAGTAATTTAGGAATATTTTATTTTGATTAGCACTTATTTATCTAAGTAAACCAATCAGGGCATATTAAAGGCTTTATAATCTAATTTATTAATACTCTCCTATAGTGAAAAGTAAAGGCCCTTCTGAATTACAGACAGAGGGACACAAAGATCCTTATAAATTCAGATATACTTCTGCTACAAGTTAAGGAATAATGTAGAAACACGGAAATTCATGGTCCAGACATCCATCAGCTGCTTTTGACAGCAGTGAGCACAAGATTCTTAATTGACTTGAGCTCTAAATGGACAAATAGATAAAACCAACAAAAAGACTAACAAACCAGACTCTCTAGTGTCTCTCATCCAACAGAGTATAGAACTCTAACTCTATAATCCATTAACCTATTTACAGAAATCATTAAAAGGTCAGACCATGAAACCAAATTCCCAATCATTGCTCTCACCAATGGGGAACAACTTACTGGCCATAAGCAAACAAGAAACAAAAATAAAACAAAAAATCAGTATGGGGGAATAAAAAGAGAAACAGAGTCAACAAAGTTACATTCTTCAGTTTCATCTTAAAATGGATCAATAAATACGTATTTCACCCCTGGGAGTCAAGAAAAAGATATGCCTATGCTTAAGTCACCTGGAAGATACCCTTTTCTGATAACATATTTTGCCTGGCTCTGTTAGGTAAATCCATTGGTCATCTTGATAGATTACCACCAAAACTGTTAAAGGACAACCATTTCAAACATAAAAAATCATGTAAGAATATGGAACAAACGTGTGTCAAAGATTTCAACAACTCAATGAAAGAACTAGTTAAGATGTTATATCCAGTTCAAAGGAGAATCCAAGGGGAAAATATACTGAAAAGACACAGCACACTGAAAAGAATTTACAAATAGATGCAAACTGGAAAAATTGACCATTTATTCACAGGACAATGATCAATTACCATTGCACTTCAATGGATAGGAATTGATTGCATTGTTATTTTTCTACAGTGTACAGAATTGCAAAATAGCTGCTAGACAATGAAAAGTGACATAATCTTGACCACTAGACAAGACATCTAGTAATCTTTCTGGTTCATTTCAAAATCTTTCACAAGTTTCCCTGCAGTAGGCCTTTTTGAATTACAGATACAAATACACATAAAGTGCTTGTAAATTCAGATCTATGCTTTTGCCACAGGTCCAGAGTCAACAAAGAAACACAAAACTATGGTCATAATATGATTTCTCCCTCTAATGTAAGAGATTTCTCTTCTCATCCAAAAACAATTCCCAGCATAGAGGGATACCTTGAAGATTTGGGGAAATAATATTAGCAAAGTGCATATGCTGTTCCTTCTCATATTTCTATTTGCAGCATTAAATGCAACATGTAAATTTCTGTATTAAATAAAGCAGTTTATATGTAGAGAATCTGAATGTGAAATAATGAGACATGACCCTTAAGAGGGAGATGTTATTTATACTTTTTATCAGTAATACCTTCTGTTTACATAAGTGATATTATAAGTCCTGAATGTTTTCAAATATACCATTTACTGTAATATTAACAATGAGTATTGGTACAAGATTCATATATATCCAATAAAAGATTTGCATCCAGACCTAAAGTACCAAGATCAAGGGAAAGCCTTGATCCTAGGACCCTGAGACCCTGATCTGAACTGAAACAAAAATTGGTCACTCAACTGACTTAGCCACCCAGTGCCCTGCAAGCATGTTTATCTTTTAAAGGAACTGCCAAACTGATTTTTGTGAAGATTCCTCAAAAAATTAAAAATAGAGTTACCCTATGACCCTGCAATTGCACTACTGGGTATTTACCCCAAAGATACAGATGTAGTGAAAAGAAGGGCCATATGTACCCCAATGTTCATAGCAGGCAATGTTCACAATCACCAAACTGTGGAAAGAGTCGAGATGCCCTTCAACAGACAAATGGATAAAGATGTGGTCCATATATACAATGGAATGCTATGCAGCCATCAGAAAGGATGAATACCCAACTTTTGTATCAACATGGACGGGTCTGGAGGAGATTGTGCTGAGTGAAATAAGTCAAGCAGAGAAAGTCAATTGTCATATGATTTCACTTACTTGTGGAACATAAGGAATAAAATGGAGGACTTTAGGAGAAGGAAAGGAAAAGTGAATTGGGGAGGGGGAGACGAACCATGAGACTGTGGACTCTGAGAAACAAACTGAGGGTTATGGAGAGAGGGTGGGGGAGGGGTGAGCCTGGTGTGGGTATTAAGGTGGGCATGTTTTGCATGGAGCACGGGGTGTGGTGCATAAACAATGAATCTTGGATCACTGAAAAAACAAAATAAAATTAATCAATTAAAAAATAAATTTTAAAACAAGTGGCTTCATTTTTTACATTCCCAGCAATGCATGAGGATTCCAGTTTTTCAACATTTGCACCAGTACTTGGTACTTACTGTCTTTTTGATTACAGTTATTCTGGTGAGCGGGTAGGGTTGTCTCTGCAGTTTTCATTTGCATTTCTTAATAACTCATGACGTTGGGCACCTTTCCATGGGCTTATTCATATGCTTTCTCTGATGAAATGTCTATTTAGATCTACTCTTTAAAACTTATGTTATTGAATTGTAAGAGCTTCTCTGTACATTCTGGATGCAAGTGTTTTATCAGATATATAATTTGCAAATATTTTCCTGCAGTTTGTGATTTTCATTTTCATTTTTTATGGTGTCTTTTGAAGGAATTTATGCAGTTTTTGGATTAGAAGGCTATACCATTTGTTTATTAATTTAAATGGTCAAGGTGCTAAAACAGTCTTTTGTTCAGAGTAATTAATTATCAGAGTTCACTGGAACATTCAGGTTTCCAGAAACCTGAAAGTGATCATAATGAATTTTATTATTCTAGAGGTTAATGGTCAGAGAAATCACTTTATATTTAATGCAACATAGGCAAAACTATATATATATAATTTCTCTTGTTTAGAAGAAAATATTTTAACTTCACAACCCATTATGTCCTCATGTATCCTTTCTGAGTAAAATATACTTAGAGTATTTTTGTTGTGTTATTTTTTTAGTTTGACAGGTGGTGGTGAGAGAGGATATACTAGAAGAAATATACATTTATTTACTCTGAATTTCCAGAGGCTAAAACTTCCTTTTTTAAAAAGGAAGGACTACTCTAAAAAAGTGCTTCTTTGAATTACGTAATTTGATTGCAGTTGTCTTTTAAGAAATTAATCACAACCTTCTTCAGGTATAACCGTCAATTAAGGATTTCAATGGAAATGGAAATAAACAGAGGTAAATGTGCATTGCTAATATTCAGTGGAGAACAGTGATGTTAGAATTGCACTTATGATATTTATACATAATTTACATACTTAAGAACAACAGCATGTTACTCCTTATTACAAGGTATTTTAAGTTTCTTCCTTTATGTCCACGTATGCTTCAGTTCTAGGTTGTCTAAACATTCCTTCATTTTTCTTCACTTTAAAATTGCAAGATCAGCCAAATGACCCAAATTATTAATTACTTACTTCCTACAAAGCTAGCACTCTAATGATACTGGTGTAAATTTAATGTTTTAATGATTAAAAACAGAAATCTCATGCCATGTAAATTCTTGCTTCTCACATAGAAAAGTCCAGTCCCTGGCCCACTCACCAATCACTAGAGAGAAATCTGACACAGACTAACCACTGAAGTCCCCTTCCATTCACCTATTTGGTAATGACAGTTTCAGTTTTGCTTCTGGAAAGGAAACCAACTTTTTGTACCTTGAGGCCTAGTGTATAGGTTCTCTCAGTAGCAAGGGAAGAGGGTGAATGTGAACCTGTGTCTACATTTAATGCAATGTATTAATGTAATAATTAATGTCATTATTTAATGCAAATAGTAGTGTTATGGCCACTCTTCTCTCACATGGCAAAAATCCTAACAGATGAGACATCCTCTGACACCAGGCTCAATTTAAGCGTACGTCAAAGCAGCTTCATGGCTCTAAAAGTTTATCCAACTGACAATAGCCTTTGGCTGTTTACTTAGCAAATGACCCCAAATGATTTTTTAACAAGAAATTGAATTGGCATGGGGAAAATAATCTTTATTTCCAATCCGTATTCCAAGCAACATTGATAGACTTTTAATAAAGACAGCACAATGGTCTTTTTCTCTCTTCTCTAGAGAAGTAATGATTTCAGTGTTTTCTGAAGTTGCATATTAATTCCCTTCATGCACACCTTAGTTTTGTCCCAGACACTGGGCTGGACACCGGTAAATGAATCATTAAGAGGTGATTTCCCTTGTGGCACTTAAACCATCTATTCAAGCAGCCACACAAGAAACAAGTAAACAAACAGACATATAATAGCAAGTTGTGATGAGAAATATATGAGGAAATACATATGATATATATGTTATATATATGATATAAATGTGAGGAAATCTGTGTAAGTTGGTAGATCTCTTAACTGAAGGAGCTCTTTTCAAAAGATTATAATCATCGCCCACTACTAATTGCCAATTAGGTATAGAGGATGTGAAGGAAAGATATACTTTGTGTTCCTTTACTTTTTAACAGTAATTCTAGGATAGGGACAGGAAAGCAGCCATACCGAATTCAAAACATTTAAAATAAGAGTATAAGTGGGTTATCTGCAGATTTATCTGTTCAGATATATGGACAAAGGTGGGGGGAGGAGGGGAGGAAGGAAGGAAGGAAGACAGAGAGAGAAGAAAAGATGGAGGAAGGGTAAGAAAACTTTCAGATTATTACAACTCTATCTCTATCTCATCTTATCGTTTCTCCTTCCCCTACGTTTCCCTACTGAGACACTACTATGCCAAAATTGCTGTTTATAAATTCAGTGTATACATTTTTTTATTTTACTGCACACATAAACACCTGTGATTTCCTAAGACATATAATTTGGTCTCATAAAATTTTATTTTTTAAGTTTTTATGTAAATTCCAGTTACATACAGTGTAATATTAGTTTCAGGTGTACAATATAGTGATTCAGCACTTCCATACATCACCCAGTGCTCATCACAACAAGGGCACACCTTAATCCCCATTGGCTACTTCACCCATCCCCCCACCCACCTCCCCTCTGGTAACCACCAGTTTGTTCTCTATAGTTAAGAGTCCTTTTCTTGGTTTCTCTCTCTCTCTCTCTCTCTCTCTCTCTCTCTCTCTCTCTCTCTCTCTCTCTCTCCCTATGCTCATTTGTTTTGTTTCATAATTTCCACATATGAGTGAAATCATATGGCATTGGTCTTTGACGGACTGATTTCACTTAGCCTAATACTCTCTCGCTTCATTCACATCATTGCAAATGGTAGCATTTCATTCTTTTCTTATGGCTGAATAATATTCCATTGTATTTGTAGCTTTTTGTAGGCATCCTTTCTCATTTTTTTTCTCACACAACTTTATGTGAGATATCCCCATGTTTATACATGTAGATCTAGTTCTTTCACTTTAACTGTTGTCAGGTCGTCCACAGCGTCTACACTAGAGTTCTGTATCCCTTTTGCTTTGCTGGACAGTTGGGCTGTTTACTTGTTTTTGCTATTATAGGGAGTCCTTGATAAACATTCTATTTTTGTCTCCTTGTAAGATGATGTAGGCATCTTAGAGTAGAATGGCTGGGTCATACTGAACTCTCCAAAGTTTACCTCTTTAGTATTGTACTTAAAATTAATAGAAAAGAAACCTTATTTTATTTTGTAGCTCTGTTTTGGGAATTTATGCTTATAAAATCACAGGGACAAAAAATAGTATTTTATTTTACTATTTTATTTATATTTTATTATTTCAATATCTGGAATGCTTCTTCAATAACTTAGAATCATATAAAATCTTCTTCCTATTTTTATCTTTCAGAATACACAATCACCTCTCAACTAGCTTAACTTTTTTTCAAGTTTTTACTTAAATTCTGGATAGTTCACAGTGTAATATTAGTTTCAGTTGTAGAATTTAATGATTCAATATTTATATACAACATATCATCACAAGTGCACTCCTTAATCTCACCACCTGTTTAACTCATCCCCCCCCCATCCACCTTCCCTCTGGTAACCATCAGTGTGGTCTCTATAGAGTCTATTTCTTGATTTTCCCCCTTTCTCTCTCTCTCTCTCTCTCTCTCTCTGTTTGTTTGACATGGATGGAGCTACAAAGTATTATGTATTTAAAAAGGAAAAGAATGATGTCCCAAGCCCTGCTTTTCTACTGAGATAGGGAGCTGGAAATTTTGCATAATTTATACTCCAGTTTTAACTTGTATTCACTTTGGGTTTTGCTTTGTTTTGTATTTTTCTCAGCATAAAGCCATTGCCCTAAGACGCTATAATATTTTAATGCTGTATCACTGCTGAACCTTATTTTACCCCATCAGGAATACTATTTCAAGATTACTCTGATTACCTTTCAGTAAATGTGTGAGCTCTTTGTTTTGGGAGAAATTATCATATGGCAAAGCAATAAAGCAGATTCGCAAATAAGTCAAAAATCATTAATTGTGAACTGATGAATGGATAAAGAAGAGATATGTATATATATTATATACATATAGTGCCCACACACACACACACACACACACACACACACACACACACACACGATGGAATATTACTCAGCTATCAAAAAGAATGAAATCTTGCCACATGCAATGTGAATGGAGCTAGAGCGTATTATGTTAAGTGAAATGAGTCAGTCAGAGAAAGACAAATACCGTATGATTTCACTCATGTGAATTTTAAGAAATGACACAGATGAACATAGGGTAAGGGAGGAAAAAAGAGAGGAAAGCAAACCATAGAGACTCTTAACTATAGAGACAAACCGAGGGTTGCTGGAGGGGAGGAGAGTGGGGAGATGTGCTAAATTGGTGATGGGTTTTAGGAGGAGGGCCCTTTTTATGATGAGCACTGGATATTATATGTAAGTGATGAATCACTAAATTCTACTCCAGAAACCAATATTACCCTATATGTTAACTAACTAGAATTTAAATAAGAAACAAACAAAAATATATTTTTTCACTTAACATATACCAGGAAAAAAATTAGTAATTGTGAAAGATCCGCAACGACGTTGCTTTACCTCCTAATTCTGTCTGACTCTTTGTTTAACTAACTTGCACTTATTGATTACCAAGTCATAGCCTTCCATTCAAGGTAAACATCTGACTTTACTTTGACTTCAATTTTTAAGTCGCTTCTCATTGTTTAAGTATGAGTTATCATTTTAGTTCTTTGCAGTCCATCACAGAAATTCCTGATAATCAAAATAATGAGAATAAAAATGCTCTGATTTGGAGTCCTGGTAGCCATATTTTTTTCAGCCCCTTAACACAGATCTCAGCTAATCATTATTAGGAAATATTAAACATAATAGAAATTTAAAGGATGCTCTTATGCTATACTGCTATATGAATATAGTGATAGTATTTGGAAAAAATAGTCAGTCTTAAACTCAGCCAGACATTTAAGGTAAAAGGTGACTGAAATTGGCACAGGATGCCTGACAAGGGTCTTTTAATTACTCTTGCCCTATTATTACCTTTTTTTTTTTTGCTCCCCTGCTCCAGGACTCTGATTTATGAACAGCTTTTCATATTCACAAAGTGGTTCGTGAATCACCCCAGCCCCACAGAAATGAATAAAAATGAGCCCATTTACACAACATTTGGCATGTAGCTAATTACCTGAAAACAACTGCTTGAGATTGCACTAAGAAGGGTGTCATTAACATTCAGCAGTAAGAGTACAAAAGAGAGGGAGAAAAGAAAGCAGAAACCTGGAATCAAAAAATAAAAAGTAAAAATATAAGAGTAGCCATGAGAACGCTATTTATGCTGTGTGGATTTTTTAAAGCATAACCAAAGAGTAACTAATGATGTCATCCAAGAGGAACAGCTAAATATCACAAGTTATCTATATAACAAGATCTTAAATATTCATTCAAAATATGTTCATGGAGACTATTGCTAACTTATGAAAAGTCTTACCTTCAAGGTTAACCAAAAAGCAGCAAAGGTAATTGTTGAATACAGTGTAATTTCACTTTGCTAAACATTATACTTAGAAGAGAGAAAATTAATGAGATTATGTGTCATTTGTCTTCTCTCATCTGTAATTTTCTGTGTTCCCAGATTATGACCATGCATTAATCTAACAATGTATTTGTGTTAGTAATCTTACATTTATTTATTTATTTATTTATTTATTTATTTATTTATTTATTTAGAAGCACATAATAATAGCTAGGGTTAATTGTGTGACTACTATGTACCAATCATTGAACTTATGTGTGCATATAACAACTCTTCTCTTTCCCTGTTCCACACTGCATCCACCTCCATAACACCTCTGTTCTTGGAACATCAGCAACCCAGGCTGAGGCATCTTTTGTCCAAATTGCCACTAATGAATTAAGTGTAGGATTGAACTCTAGTCCTTCTGAGTGATTTTCATGCTTTCTTGATAAGATAAACTTCTCTCTGATGTAAAATATTTGCATCTCTAGAAAAATGGCAAAGATGGCTTACCCAATTGAGAAGTAAGCATACCATATGTGGCTATTTTGTGAAACCAATGGACAGTGATTGTATCTTCTATCTTCTGAGACCTCATGGTACTAAAAACAACCACTCCCCAAAATTATGACAGCAAGAAAGTGAATTCGATATTTTTAACCATTGTAGCCTTGATGCTTACAGGATTGCCTGATTCCTGGTGTACCCTCTATCATTTATAAACTCATTATTGATTGGGTAAATTGTGTTCTGAATTACTGATGAATCATTACTGATAATGAACACTGCATATATATATGGTAAGGTCAACTCTTAATATTTTTTAAATTTATTTTACTGTCTATAGGAGAAATAACTCCTACACTGAACCAATAGCTCTCTACTTAGATTTATCTGGCCTGAATATAGTAAGTAGGAGAAAATAAACCTCAGGTCTTGAGTCTAGCCGATCTGAATGTGAAACCTGGTGTTACCATTTACAGATTATGTAAACTTGGAAACATTTCTCATCCCCATTAGGTGCCAGTTTCTTTATCTTTGAAAACAGCATAAAAATGACATCAACATAATAAGGCAATTGTAAATAATAAATTAAATAATGCATGTGTGGTAGTCAGAATGATGGTCCTCCAAAGATGTCCATGTCCTAATTCTTAGGACCAGTGAATATGATGCCTTACGTGTCAACAGGACTTTACAGGTGTGATTAATTTAAGAGTTTGAGATGAGATTATCCTGGATTATCTGGATGTAAATAGTGTAATCAATCACAAGGGTTCTTATAAAAGGAAGGCAGGAGAGTCAGAGAGTGAGGGGATGTGAAGACAGAAGCAGAGATTGGAATGATGGTCTTTGAAGACAGAGGAAGGGGCCATGGGCCAAGGAAAGCCAGCAGCTTCTAGAAACAGAAAAAGACAAGAAAATGGATTCTCCCTTAGAGCCTCTAAAAGGAATACAGCCCTGCTAAAACCTTGATTTTTAGGATTTCTCCCCTCCATAAATGTAAGAGAATAATCTGTGTTGTTTTAAGCCACTAAATTTTTGGTAACTTGTTACAACAGCAATAGGAAACTGATAACAATATACATGATGCTTAGCATAGTGTCCATCATATAATAAGATTCCTGCACAGTATTAGCTAAGATCAATCTGTTCCTTAAGATCTAGGTAAGAGTAGCTTAAATCCACAATCTATTATTTGTGGGAGTCCAGTGCCTTCCCAGGATTGCTGAGGTTTAGACCATCTATGACTTAGCATCTTGGCTCTCACTGAATTGGTCTGATTTATAGAGTACTGTTCCATGAGTGCTGTCAAGATACAGAATTCATCCTTTTCCAAGAATAAAAATAAAACATTTACAGAAGGCTTTATCCTGCGTGTGTGTATGTGTGTGCCTTGGTATTGATTTAGATGTAAAGAAAAATTGATTATCATAGTAATGCAAAAATGTTTAATTGAATATTAAATATAACTGTTTTTCTAAAATTTTGCTACTTCATCATTTTCCTTCCCCCACACTTAAATTACTCTTAAATCTCACATAACAGTTTATCTCCTTTCATTTTCTTCTTTTTTTAAGATTTTATTTATTTATTTTACAGAGAGACAGCAAGAGAGGGAACATAAGCAGGGAGAGTGGGTGAGGGAGAAGCAGGCTTCCCACTGAGCAGGGAGCCTGATGCAGGGCTCCATCCCAGGGTCCTGGGATCATGACCTTAGCCGAAGGCAGAGGCTTAACGACTGAGCCCCTCTCTTTTCATTTTCTTATCTTTCATGTCTCACAGCCTCAGGCTCTCACCTTCAAATACCAAGGCATTTTCCTAAACATAGTAGCCTACCTAAATAAAATTTGGTGCCAACTATGAAAATAATACATATTCTTTTCCCCACTCAGTAAATGTTAGCTACGGAAGAAAATCTATGTACTCACTGGTTATGACTCAGGCTAACTCACCCATCTTCCCTCATCAGTTTCTTTGGGTGATGTACCTGACATGGATTAAGGATGCAGCTCAGAGGCCAAAAAGGCCATTCTTCAAACCAACTTCACTAAGTGATACTGTTATCAACCTTATCACTGCTATTCACCATCAATCTCACCAATCTTAGGGGTGTCATTTCAATTCAGCATTTTCAGGCTCTTTTTCCTCCCTCCTTCTTCATATTTTTTCATATAGATTCTATTAAATAGTATAATTTTGCTCTACAGGGAGCTTGTCACTATAGAGTTGAAGATGATAGGAAAGTCTCAGTCATATGTACATAATTTGTTCATTAATTTGAGTTTACATTCTTACTTGCAGAAATGCCCTCTCCATATGTATATGCATGTACTTGTGGCTGTGGGGAAGACTGGATTTTAATCTGTTTATAGGCCAGGACTTCCCCGATTGTATTTGTTCAGCAATGAGAGTCCTACTACCTTTAGACATCAAATATACAAGATTTGCAATTACAGTGACTCTGAAGGTCAGTGACCAGGCAACATACACCTTAATAAATGAATACTACAGCAACATAATTCCCATTCAGTCCAATGTCTCACGGGACCATAGTTTCTAACTAACAGCCTATTATAGTATTCTGTCCTAACCTTCAAAATGTCAATAAATTGGATTATAATGTAAACTATTTGAAAGGTCTTTGAAAGAAGACAGATGAATGTTGAGCTTTCATGAATCTGTACCTCTGGGAAGTCTGTGTTCAGAAACACAGTCAGTTAATGTTTTTACCTTTACCTGGTTCTACTCTATTTTATTTTCATTTGCTATCAACCAATAATAATGTTTTCACACACGCAGAATGAATGACTTGGGGGCACCTGGGTGGCTCAGTGGGTTAAAGCCTCTGCCTTCCGCTCAGGTCATGATCTCAGGGTCCTGAGATCCAGGCCCGCATCGGGCTCTCTGCTCAGCAGGGAGCCTGCTTCCTCCTCTCTCTCTGCCTGCCTCTCTGCCTACTTGTGATCTCTCTCTCTGTGTCAAATGGATAAATAAAATCTTAAAAAAAAAAAAAAAGAATGAGTGACTTGGGTTTGAAAGTTAAAAACAAAATTCAAAAATCACTTCAGTGTTGAAGCTCTCAACCCATTCAGTTTTGTGATTTTTGGCACCTTAGATTCCATAGAAGATTTAGAATTTCAGGCTGCTTCAGCCACACTGTGAGTACATTTCCATATGGATGTGTTAATCAATTGTGGAGGTGACTAACCACTACTGAGCAATTACATTTGGCAAAGTGAACAAATGGAAACATCGGGAGCAGTCATTCTTAAAGGTATTCATTGTTGCTTCTCACTCAGAAGACAGAAGAGCTGATACCCAGGGACATCTCTTTTTATTGATGATCCTAGGAATTCTTGTTCAGCAATTTTTTTCTCACACAGAGCTCAGGACACTCTACTCACTTAGCCATAAGTATTTCAAAATCTAAAAATGCCAAACCCTTAAATTAGCAGAGACCAATACTCAGTTGCATACATTCCTACAGGCCATAACATAAATTTATGAATTCCTATGTGTGCAAGGGGTCCCTGCCTGAGCTTTAATGATTCCTTCTTTCTTGAGATAAGAGACTCTTGTGGGTCCCTGGTGACAACATTTGTATGAATGCAACTTTCCTTCCAATTGATCCAAGTTGAGCCGATGAAATCCTCTGGAGAATTTGAAATTTGGAACAGATAGATCCCAAGAAGGAAGTTAATTCACTGAGGTCAGTGTTCTTAAGAGAAAGTCAGGCACTTTTCACAACTCAAGTTCCTAGAGCTGTGGTGATTCTTTCCCTTTTTGAGTTGTTATTACTTAACTTTCCTTGGTTTCATAATGAAACTTAAGGCAGAAAGAAACTGGCCCAGGTGATACTAGTTGAAAAATCACCAGATCATGGGCAAGCCTCTGGTGTGATGCACAGTTTCCCAAGGTGATTATCAATTAGATATTAAATCTATTGATTGCTAAATGGATTGATCATAACAAATAGCAACAGTAAATTCAGTTATGCTTACAGAAGTTTTTTTTTAATCACTCACAACTCTAGTACACATACCCATGAAACATTTGTTATTCATGCAGACACAATGTTTTGTTGGCTTTTCAAATTGCTTTGTAAAAATTCCAGAGCTTCACAACTTGTGAATCAGTGGTTCAACAAAAGATTCAATGCCTGTCCTTATTCTGATATGATATGGCTCACTCACTTGAGGACACATGTCTGAA
The DNA here is from genome assembly GCA_002007465.1 of Ailurus styani. Taxonomy (NCBI): domain Eukaryota; kingdom Metazoa; phylum Chordata; class Mammalia; order Carnivora; family Ailuridae; genus Ailurus; species Ailurus styani. The sequence goes on from LNAC01000005.1 coordinate 11,578,821, forward strand.
AATGAGGTCAGTTAAATGGGATATACTGACCAATAGGACTCAGCTGAGGCTCTCAAGTATTCCTGAAGCTCCTCCACAGTTCCATAAATATTCGATTTTATTTTATTTTTAAATATTATAATTTTAAACTGTAATAAGAAACATGCACACTGTAATGCTTCCTATGCCACATTTTAATGCATTCAAGACCATCATAGTATTAACTTTTGCTACCAGATTAACTTATGCAGAACATAAAGTAACAAGTAAAACTTCCCTTTAATCCATAATTAAACACCTACTAGAGTCCAACCATCTAGGGATGTATCTGAACCTTTGCAAAGGTGTGATTGATTATAGAGAAGGTTCCTTGATCACCTGGGGGTTCTCCCTTACCAATTCAAGGAAGCCCATGGCCAGCCATGTAAGATTTTAGAAGCAAGTGTTTCCTTCTTTATTAGGATATTTTGATAATATACGAATAAAATATAACACAAAAATAATTGGTGCTGATAGAGATTTAAGACCATAATTCTCATTGTACTCCCTGCTTTCAAATTTCTGTGCTCATTAAAATAGATTTCAACATTTGAATTTATAGGGTAATTTTATATTAATAAAATATGGTTTTCATTTCATTAGTATTTTATATTGAGATTCTCTGGAAGATTTCATTTTATTAAAATTGTCCTCAGTGGAAAAATATTTGAAAACTACCATTGCAGCAGGGTTACTCAACCTTGGCACTACTGACACTTTGGAAGAGATAATTCATTACTGTTAGGTGCTCTCCTGGGCACTGTATGTTTAGCAGCAGCCGTGGCCTCTACCCACTAGATGCCAGTAGCAAGCCTCCATGCCCAGTCTGATGATCGAATATATGTCTCCAGATATTGTCAAATGTCCCTGTGGGGAAAATAATCCCTGGTTGAGAATTACTAGCTAAGTCATAAGATCATAAGGCTGGCCACACTAATTTCTAGGGAATGTTCATATCCTCCTGAATTTTTAATTCATAAGCAGTTATTAAACAAAAAGTATAGTAAAGTAGATAGGTGGTTTTTAAAATATTTTAAATATTCATTGTGTCCTCTTATTGAAGGTGTTTGAGATACTATGCAGGCCATAAAAATAATGTTGTGCAATTGTATTTTCAGGCAACAAAAGATATTCATGATATATTATTAAGTGAAAAAATTAATCCATGTGATAATGGGAATGCGAAGAGAATAGGCATCTAATAAAATACTTTTATGTGGTAAATTCTGGAATACAACTAGTCTTCATATTTTTTGTAAAACACTTCAAAGAAATTTTAATTGAATTTTAAAATTCCTTTTGCTCTTAAATAATGCTCAAATGAATCTGACTAAATTGACCTACATCCTGTCTAACGCTTCAAAGGAAACATGCAAATCTTCACCTTGATAAACTTTCATTTTTTAAAAGATTTATTCATTTATTTGCTAGAGAGCACAAGTTGGGGAAGGGCTGAAGGAGAGATAGAGAGAGAGAACCTACAGCAGGCCCATTGAGCATCCTGAGATCATGACCCGAGCCAAAATCAAGAGTCAGCCACTGAATGGACTGAGCCACCCAAGTGCCCCTAAACTTTCATTTTTTGATAAGGAAAGCCAAAGAGAAATTGGAAATAGCTACTGTATTTCCTAATAATGTTTTTAAGAAGGTGCCTGTTAGGTTAGCACAAATGACCAAAATAATAACTTGTCTTAGCACCCACAAAAAAACAGGTTTGAGAAATACTTTGTTGAATTTAAATATACTGTTGATGGGAGTGTAAACTGGCACAACCTCTACGAAGGGTGATGTAGCAAAATTTTAAGTGTACATACCATTTTTTCTAACAATTCCCTTTCTAGAAACAGCCAACGGATATAGTTAGAGATAGTAGAGTATATCAGTATATTCTGAGCATCTTCATCTGTAAAAGTAAAAAAATAGGAAACAACATAAATGCCCATTGAAGTGTGACTGGAAAAATAAATTATGATATTCCATACATACAGTTAAATTTTTAAGACAGTTTATTATTTGTTGTAGTAAATTTTTTAAGGCAGTTTATTATTTGCTGACACGGAACCAAATCCAAGATGCATTGTTAATGAGAATAAGCAAGGTTCAAACAGGGCACATGGTAGTCTGCTATCCAAGACATTTCCCCCTTAGAAGACATACGTGTCTTCTTTTGCATACAGAGTATTTATGGAAAATGTTCAATGTTGTAGCTCTTGGGGATTAAGGTAGAAAGGAAACATAACTAAATTTAAATTTTTTGAAGTCTTTAAATTATTATTACACATTACTTTTGGAGAAAGACCATATAATTTTTTTTTAAGAAAAGAACTTTGTCAATTCCAAAGTGATACTAAATATTTGTAAGCATGGACTAGCCATAGGAATTTAAGTTACTCTCAGACTCCATATGCTAGGAAAATTGTACAAGCAAGAGAAAATGGAGGGATAATGGAAACCCTAGTAGGATATCCAGAGTCAAGGTTCTGGGATTTGCATAAACAAATAAGCTGAGTGGAGAGCAGAAGCTGGTAAATATGGTATGAACACCAATCCTAGGAAAGTGTTTCTTTACTGGTTATATGTTACATGCTGAGTATAGGTAGATGAGGTTCTCAGAGATGAATCCAACAAATCTCTAAAAGTGGGGAATGTGAGGCCCCAAATGTCATGGAGGGTGTGTTTTATTATTTTTGTCATTTTTGTTGTTATTTTATTACTAGGTTATAGCAGGAGAGGGAGATAGGTTTTGATGCATAATGTTGATCTCCTCCTACTCATAAGGCCAGACTTGCTGTAGATATTGTCATGGAGATTGCTAGACACTAGTAAGTGTAAGAAGGATCATGGAATAATAACAGCAGCAACATGACCATCATTTGTGGAGCACTGAGTATGGGGCACCAGGCTAGGAGATTTGAACACATTATCTCTTTTACTCCTTCCTCACAGCTGTCCTTTGCAGTAGGTGTTTTGATTGATGAGAAGACCTAGGCTTATGGAGATAAATAAGCTAGAACCAGCTCGCACACCTAGTGGGCAGCAAAAAAAGACTTGAACTTGATCTGCTCACCTTCAAAAATTTTAATCACAAAATTTTGGTGCCAACTGGTAAATATGATTTGGGGCTGGGAAGCCTGGAAATGAAAGTCATCATCTTTATGAAGCTGTCTTTTCTCTCTTTCGTACTGACAGGATCACAACCACAGCTGCATGTATGATGGATCTAAGAAGATATCCTCTGGATGAACAGAACTGCACTCTGGAGATTGAAAGTTGTGAGTTACTTGGGCAGGGGAATGAGAAAGCGGGATGTTTGCATGATCCATTTAAATTCAACCTTGCACTGAGTAATTGGTACTGGGATACTTTCAGCTACGCTACCCTGTCAACTTTTCAAGAGATTCACAGTCCAATGACATCTTCTCTCACATGGGTGGCTCAAGGGTCATTTCAATGCAGTTATATTTTTGAACCATTAGAGAAAGTCCACTTTCTTTAGCTGGACAATTTATGAACTCATGTTTTTCTTCTTAGAAAAAAAAGTTTCCCCCAAGGACTTCTAATATCCAAGCTGCATTAATAAGAGAGGAAAAACATTTTAATATGAAAAGACCTTGTGAGATTGTTTTTGGTTCTATAGTCTGTGCACCTGAATGACTGTAAATTATTGTCTTTTTCAAAAAGCATTATTTTAGAGTCTTGTGCACATTTGTCTTTCTTCATGGAAAGAACAGGATGATAAATGGTATTCATGAGGCTTGTGCTTTGGGCCAAAGAGTTGATGTTTTTTGAGTATAGTGACTGGTTTTTGTTTGTCTTCTTGGGCTGTTTTTCACTGACTGCTTTCTTAACAATTAGAATATTTTAGTTACTAATATTTAATCTTATTGACTTTCACTGTTTCTCAGCCATCAACATGCAAGCAGTTGAGCTCATTTACTGTGATTATCAGGCCTAGGCAATTTCCTGGTTTTCAGGGGCACAGAAGGGTGACAGGAGGTAATTCAGAGCATTATAACATGGCTTAATGTAATGTGAGAAATAGACATTTATTTAGATAATCTAAAATAGCTCTAAATCTAAACAGAAAAATGGCAAAGGAAAATTCCAGGTGACCCTATAGTGTTATTAAAGAATAAATGTATTCACCAGTGTCTGATTATTAAGCAATTACATTAATTTTCCAGTTCTACTATATAAAGGCTTAGAAATAAATAGAGATGTTTATGTAGAAAGAGCTGTATTTTTAGACATATACATTGATCTGCTCCCACTAGAACCTGGAATGAACAAGATCATTCATGAGCTATTCTTTAATTAAAATTCTAATTTTAAAATACATGGTATAAATAAGTTGGTTGAAAGATGCTAATATAAGAAAATATTGATGGTGACTTTTGGCTTAAATTCTGATGAAAACCAAATTCAAACCACAGAAATGAAATATGAACCCAACTATTTATAATTGGCTAGTGACGTGTGACAAAATTAGGCTGAACTTTAACTGTTAGAACTGATCTAGAAAGAGAAGGATGAATTCATTACTCATTCATACAGGTTGGCCTTTACCCTTGACCTCTCTTCCATTGATTCTACTAATTGTTACCTTTGCTTCTGTGCTGGTCAGCATTAGGACTTGACAACCTCTTGAAATTCCAAGATTTTCTGGTTTACACCATTTACTTATAGAAATTATCAGTTTTAACTTGAATTGTTTCTGAGTTGTAGATTGCAAGGCCTAAAATAATAAGCATTTTCTCGCAAAATGTACATTTTATTTTATAAAGTATATCAAGTTTTCCTGTTATCCTAGGTTTGTATTTTTAAGCAGGGGATTTTCTTTGTTCAGACTTAGAAAACAGTTGACTTTTAGGTCCACTTATCATATCATATAATGGCCCAAGCAAAAACTGTAAATGAAGCAGAAATTGAACATAACTTTTGTGGGACAGGGATGGGGAAATCCAGGCAACCTGATATTCCAAAGTTATCATAAAAATGATGTAGGGCAAAAGGGAGTGACCTGAGCATATAATAATCATTGAGAGAATTCAGTAAGATGCAATCAGTTGTCCAGATAGATGGATAAGGCATTGTAACCAGGACCCTACAATCAGCTAACATATAGGAATGCAGGCAGATGGTGACCATCATCAAAGTAATGCAATAGCAGTTCACAGAAATCTGGTCCCTAAAGATATTTACCTAAAGTAAAGCAAAAACTCGGGCCTGGAGAACTGGTGCAATATAGTCTATGAAGGCAGGGACCTGAGAGAGAGGGGCTAAAATCGGAACTGTCTTCTACTTGCCAAACAAAAGCTAGATATTAATATAACATCTCTGTGACATAAGTATTTCTAACAACATTTGAGAGAGTATGTATCTGAGGCCTAGAGAATTAAATAACTTACCCAGGACCACAGGGCAAGGATAATGGTAAAGTGGAGATTCAAACCCAGATGATATACTTTCCATCACAGAATCCTACAATCAATAGATGAGCAAGACAGCAGAACATAAATGATTAGAAGCGTAACACCAGTGGGAACCCCTCTCAGCTAGGTTGAGGATGCTGAATCAACCAAAGACTGGTCTGTATTTCCTAAAATTATCCCTGATAAATGTTAGAATAGATCTCAAAAGCTGAAGTAGAATTTTGCTTTTAGATCAAATGTCAAATGACTGCAGTTGTGGAGAGAGTAGTGTGTGGATGCAGGAAACCAAGTAGTCCTTGATCCCATTGATGTTAACCTAAAAAAAATTTAAAGGCTTCAAACGACAACATTGCTTAGCTTAATATTTTACTTAAAATGTATCCCTTTTTAGTTAACCACTGTAAAGAGATTTTAAATCTTAAGAGTAATAACTTCAAGTAACTAAGTAACATGGCAATAATACAGAGTAACATGGCAATAATACAGAGTTTGAATGAGCATGGCTTGTTTTCGCCTATGTACATAATCAATATGTTGCTAAGTGTCAGTAAATACTGAATCTGTCAGTCATCTATTTTTTAATTCTTCATGAAGAGACCTGTGTTGCCTTATTTGCTAAAACAGCTCTTCCTGAAGTGACAGTTTATGAAGATTATACCTGAGCTTTAAAGTGATTACAAATGAGAAGCTCTAGTATTAGTTGGGAGATAAGAATGATAAAGTGGACATTCTGCCAGTGTAAGATTGCACCAATCACACTTTCGTGACCAATAGAGTGGAACTTTACCTACCTTACAAAATTCATTGGCTTATGTTCTCTTCCATCACCATCCCAAGGATGGGGAAATGTTTTTCTTGGTGATGTCCTTCAAGACAAATTAAAGATGTTTTGCTTTACTTTAATGTCACCTAGTCAAGTAAAATTGGAAAGGCCATAAGGCCTTGTAAAATTGAAAATTTACTTGAACTTGGAGCCCGTTAATAGTTTCTTGGCCCTGGGATGCTATAAAATGTGTTAATGGCACATAGAAAATGCAATCAAGGAATTTAGTATTAAGAGGATTTGGAATTTGAAATCAATAAAGCTATCATGTGAAAGCTTGATAGCCACAAGCTTCCTGGAGGTATAGAAAGGGCTTGCAATAATGGTCTGGAGGATTCAAGTGCCTTTTCCCTTTCCCTGCAGCAACAATTGAGAAAATCTCAGCAGATAGTATAACCTCTTATTATACCCCAAAAAAGTAGAAGCCACTTCAGGCCTGAAATCTCCTAGTGGTCTCACCTGTCTTCTTCTAGACTTCCTTATACCTTCACCATGCTGAGTTAGCCTCCTGTATTTCAAAGGAAGAGGTACTTCTATTCCCTGTATAGACTGACCTGACCCCTCTGTTCAGGATTCCAACTCTGCCTCCTCTGGGAGTTGATTTTCTCAAGTTCACACACACTACAACCCTTGCCCTCCTAGAGCCTCAGCCTCACCCCCTGCTACCACTCTTCACAGCCTGAAAACTAGCTGACAGCTCTTCTCATCATAAACACCTCTGCCCTCTGCCCACATCTCACCTTAAGCTTTTCCTAATCTCTCTGCTTTCTTTTTCTCCAAATTGCTTTAAAGATTGGTCCATGCCTTGTTTGTTGTCTAACTTCTTCTTAACCCACTGGAACCTGGAACCTGCCTACCCATCTCCCACCTCCACTGACAGTGTTTTCAGAAAGGTTACAAAGTAGCATCTTTATTCTAATAATTCCAAAATTTATAACTCTGGATCATATATCAAGCCCCAGACTGATACGTAGCACACTTTTTCGCATACCTCTCTTGATGTTTCAAAGACATCTTAAATTTAATTTGCTCAAAACTCAACTATCAATTTTTCTTTCCCAAATGAGTTTCCTTTCTAGTCTCTTAATCACACTATCCAACCAGCATCCTAGGATTAGTGGCTAACATTTCCCTCACTCTCCTCCCATCCCATCTCTTGTCAAGTACCATCTATTCTACTTGCAAGATACTTATCAAACCTTTCCACCCCTCTTCCAGCCTTACTGCAACCAAACCACATTACTTCTTTTTTTTTTAAGATTTTATTTATTTATTTGACAGAGAGAGATTACAAGGAGGCAGAGAGGCAGGCAGGGAGAGAGGAGGAAGTAGGCTCCCTGCCGAGCAGGGAGCCCGATGCGGGCCTCGATCCCAGGACCCTGAGATCATGACCTGAGCCGAAGGCAGAGGCTTTAACCCACTGAGCCACCCAGGCGCCCACCACCATTACTTCTTACCTAAATCATTGTAGCCATCTTTTTATTGGTCTTCTTGCCTTCACTCCTGACTCTCTGCAACCCATTCTTTACCCAGCAGCCAAAATGATCTTTGCAAGGTGTAAATTGAATCATATTACTTCTATTTTTAAAAATCTTCAAATATTTCCCATTGCATCGGGAAGGAGAAAACCATAAGAGACTCTTAATCTCACGAAACAAACTGAGGGTTACTGGGGGGTAGTGGGGGGTAAGGATAGGGTGGCTGGGTTATGGACATTGAGGAGGGTTTGTGCTATGGTGAGTGCTATGAACTGTGTAAGACTGATGATCCACAGACCTGTACCCCTGGGGCAAATAATACAGTATATATAATAAAAATTTTTTTTTAAATATTTTCCATCACACCAAGAAAACTCTCCATACTTCTAATACAACCTTCAAGCCTCTGTGTGACCTGCCTTCCCTTGGTATCTCCACTCTCATCTATAGTTGTCTTTGCCTCACTTACTACACTAAACTCCTAACACCACAGATCCTTTGTTTCTTGTAGACTAAGCTTTCTCCTATCCTATTATCTTCACCATCTTGTTGCTTCTGGCTGAAATGTTTTTCCCCATTATGGTGATTTCCTCTTATCCTATAGTTCCCACCTACGATGCCACCGCCTATAAGAGACTTTCCTGAGAATTCAATCTAAATTAGGAACCCATACTTATTCTCCTTCAAAATTCTGTTAGTTTCCCAAATAGCACTTAGTAGTATTTGTTTCCATGTTTATTGTTTCTTTCCTTTCTGTGGATTATAAATTCCATGAAGGGAAGGAGTTTTGTTCACCACACAATAATTAAAACCTAGTCTCATATTTGATGAAAAGTACCTGTGGGGTGTATGTTTGCTAAATTTTTCGGCTCCAAACTTTTCAAGTCTGTTGCATTTTTAGAAGATAAGTCTAGTTTAAGGGAGGGATTTTTAAGTGCAATGAAATATTCTTTCATTTATACAGTTTTATGTTCATGCCTTAAGACTAACTCAAAAATTTAGGATTATAAATGTGTCAACCAAGAGCCAGTTAGGGAAAAAGAATATTTTAATTACTTGAGGAATTTTGATAGGCTAATAAATATGATGAATTACTATCAATAGTGGGGCAGGGGTGGGGGAGCTTCACTTGAATTATTAACTATCCTCATCCCTCCTACCTAAACCACAATCAACTTATCAAAAAAAGGTAACATTTAATGATACCTGGTCATTTTTCTGCTTGTTTCTTTCCAAAAATGGTTTGGAAATTTTTAACTTAGGCATTGTCTTAACATATTCGATTTTGTGAACTATCTACTCTATCTCTTAGTTTCAGAATATTGTCATTGTATTGATTTAAATGTCTTGATAGTAACACCATGTACACAGAATGTCAAGCCATAGCCATGTTGGATTATTTCCAAAATAAACTTGTTTCCTCATCCAAAATATAGCAAGTGATAAGAAAAATGTGTCTACCTAATAAAGCAGTCCAACTTAGCTATGGAAAATTCCCTGAGAAAATGTGATGTTTGCAGAAGTGAAATGCTAAGCTTTATTTAACACCTTGAAATAAAATCAAAATAAGTATAGTATCCAGACATGTGACAGGAACAGTTCTACAAAAGTCTGTGCTGGTAAAGCCACAAGTGGAGAAATGTGTGACAGTTCTTAATGCCATAGATAATTTCCTTCAGAGGAGAAGACCAAGATATCTGGAAAGAAAATTTTAGGAAGGCATAACAGCCACATCCAAATGTTTAAATGTTATCACATAGAAGAGAAACCTTATGTTTTGTGTTGCCCAGGGTATTAGTCAGGATTCTCTAGAGAAACATAACTAATAATGATAGATAGATAGATAGATAGATAGATAGATAGATAGATAGATAGATAGATGATAGATAGGGAAAGAAATTTTCTTATAAGGAGTTGGCTCATACAGTTATGAAAGCTGGTAAGTCCAAGGTCTGTAGTGTGATTCAGCAAACTGAAGAGTTTGATGGTGAGGCTCTAGTCTTGAAGGCTGACAGGCTCGAGATCCGGGAAGAGCCAGTGTTTCAATTTGAGTCTGAAAACAAGAAAAAACTGATTGTCCCCAGTCAAAGATAGTTATGCAGAAGGAACTCTTTCTTACTGTGAGGAGGGTCAGTTTTTTGTTTCATTAGGGCCTTCAACTGATTGGGTGTGGCCCACTCACATTAGGGAATACAGTCTACTTACTCAGTCTGTGGGTTAAAATGCTATTCTCATCCATAAACACCCTCACAGGAACATGCAGAATAATGTTTGACCAACCATCTGGGCACCCCAGTCAAGATGACAGAACTGTCACAACTAGAGTGCTAATTTGAACCCATTTAATTCAATTCAACTAGCATTTCTTAAGTGGTGACCATATGTGGCTCTGTGTGCAAAGTAAATCCTGATGATGCAGCAGCAACCAAGCATACACGTGGGCAGAAGTTATAGGAAGGCAGAGGTAGAATTTAAGAGAAATATTTGCCATGAGCAAAAGTGACCATTCATGAAATAAGTCCTTGCTAAAGAAAGACATCCCATCCCACAGAGACTTTTCAATTAATTGGAAATGGCCACCTACCAATATTAATGTAAAAGACATTCCTCTTTGAGAGACCAGTTAATTATACAACCTTAAAGATGTCTTTAAGCTCTAAAATCTAGGACTCTGAGAGTTTATTTAATTTAGTTACATCGTCAACAAATTACTTTATGTGCTTGACTAAAATACTGGATCTAAAGTGATTGTGATTCATAAAGAATATTAGAATATAGGAAAAATGTTATGAATACATGAACATATACTCACAAGAAAAATATGAAATATAGGATAATTATAAGCAAGCCTTTGAATCATTCTTTATTGCTGCTTGCCAAATCATTAATTCTGATCTGAAATAATTTAAAAATAGCATCTACAACATGCTGCACACTTTCTATTCACGGATGCTAAACACCAAAAATAACAGAAGTAAATTGAACTTCATGAATGATTCATGGCTTCCCTTGCTTTATGTCCCCATTGTCAAGGAAATTAGCAGCATTGGATATCTCCTTAGATAAATTTGGTTTTGCCATATTCAGTAGACTACTTAATGAAAATGAATATTTCACATTTATGTTCATGGAAATGTTAATGAATTTTAGTGCCTGTAGCTTTTTTGATGAACAGAGGGGTGGGTGTAAGGAAGAAGGGAATACTTTCTGAATTAATTTATTCCTTTTTCCAGCCTGCCTCTTTGAAACTGTGAAAAAGCACTCTTTGTGAAAAGTCTCTGATCCTTTAAAGTTATAAAATAAAAGCCAGTGGAGGAATGGAGTTCTTTTTATGAAAATTAGTTTTGCAATCAGCTTGACTATAAAGTTAGCCTTTTGGCTGTTCACTTCAATCCTGTAGGCAGTTTATTATCCATATATGGATAAGTGGCTCTGTAGATTGATGATGAGATCTCTGATTTACCAATTTAGATTTCTAGAAAGTTCTTCTCTCCTTGGTGCTCTGATGGATGACCATTTTACTACTAGCTTTGTAACAGGAAGTCAAATAAAGTTTATCGTTTTGCCTAAATGCTTTAGGTATTAACCAAATACTTAAAGACACATTTTATAATGGAACTTCAATCTTCTAGAACTAGAACTGCTTGCTAAACTGAGAGCTTTGGTTCACTCTAGATTCAAACTTAATAATAACGATAGCTAATATGTATTGATTATACAGTATGGGTCATGCACTTAACAAAGATTTCTCATTGAATTTTCACCAAAACCCTATTGTTCTATCCCACTTTATAGAGGAAAACATCAAAGCACCGTGGTGGTAACTTGCCTCAAGTCACAAAATGATAATGGTTTAAATGGGATTTGAACTCAAGCAATCTGACTTGAAAGTCTCTAAGATTTAACCCTTGTCAGGGCGCCTGGGTGGCTCAGTGGGTTAAAGCCTCTGTCTTAGGCTTAGGTCATGATCTCTGGGCATCAGGCTCTCTGCTCAGCAGGGAGCCTGCTCCCTCCTCTCTCTCTGCCTGCCTCTCTGCCTACTTGTAATCTCTCTCTGTGTGTCAAATAAATAAACAAAATCTTTAAAAAAAAAATTTAGCCCTTATCTTACGGCCTCTTAAGAAAACCCTTCTCTCAAACTTCCCCACTGTACGTGAGTTGGGTGGGTTTTGGGTATGCAATAACTGAACACAAAGTAGACACCTGAGGACAGAGCAGGTTTTACCCAGTCCCTCTTCTCTGTACTGAATCTGTCTCAATTCATTTTCTATGTGGGAATTTATTTTCTGACATTCTTGTCAACTAAACTAAATAGTGATATAATTTAAAGAACAACTATTATCTTATCAGGTCAGTTCTATAATTGCAGCAGATCACCCAGTAGTCATAAATCCTTTCTCTTCTAAATGGCTACAGATAGATACTAGTTCCCAAATCCTTTTCATATAGTGTTAGGCCTGACTGACTGTAGTGGGGCTGTAGGTTCAACGTTTGTTCAGTACTCATCATATGGATGCATGAACATTTGTAATCTTGGAAATGGACATATTCTCTTGGGAGGTCTTGACTTGTATTGTTCTCTGAACCACATCCATATAGGAACTATGTAACAATATGTATAATTTAGTTTTCATTCAAAGTGCTTTATTCTTGTTCTTAAGATCAAAGATTTTAGAAGGGAGCTTTTAAAATATTGATAACATGAGGTGTGTGGGTGGCTCAGTAGGTTAAGCATCTGACTCTTGATCTTGGCTCAGGTGTTGATCTTAGGGTTGTGAGTTCATGCCCCACGTTGGGTTCCACACTCTGCATGGAAACTACTTTCAAAAAAATTGTAAATTGCTGATACCATGACCCCACCCTGGACAACAACATCAAAATTTGTGAAAGTCGGGCCGTTGCACAACCATTTTTTAGCTCCCCAGTGATTTCAATATGCAGCCAAGTTTGACAGGCACTGCATTAAGGCTATAATGCTTTGAATTTTTGCTCCTCTCTTTCTAACAGTCCCAGTTCTCTAAATGGGAAGCCAAATGGAAACAGAACTGAGAGAAGAAAGTACAGCAGAGAACAGAAAATAGCATGATTTTCAAAGAAAGAAATCATTGAAATGATCAAAGGAGAAAATTTAAGCTATTCTTTTCTTTATCCCCTCTGGCAGAAGGGTCCTTTTCTTATTTCTCTTTGAAAGTGCATGCCTTGAAATAAATAGGTAGACCAACGGACCCTGCCTTTCACTGGAATTAAGTGCTTCAACCAGACATTCAAAGTCATGTAATAATAAGTTAAGTTGTTACGAGATGCTTCTATTTTAAAAGCCCCAATACATATACCTTGTATTATATGAACGCAATCGATGACACATTAATTTGTATAATGATGTTGTAGTGAATGGAGTTACCTACTTGGGAGAGAGTGGTGTGCACACTGGTTGCTTTATTAACATTTGCTTTCATGTTAAAAAAAGAAAAAAGCTAGTTAAAATTTATATTTGAATGAACACACAGCAATAGGGCTTTCACAGGAATGGTTTATCAAACTGAAATCAAGTATAGTTTGTTTCAACCACAAAAAATAATATAATAATAAAATATAATAAAATAATTCGTCTTCATCTCCCTGCACCCTGTCCCACAGGTACTAATGGCAATCATCTGATTGTGTAAAAGAGCAGATTTAGGGACGCCTGCGTGGCTCAGTTGGTTCAGTAGTTTCCTTTGGCTCAGGTCATGATCCCAGGGTTCTGGGATCGTGTCCCGCATCAGGCTCCTTGCTCAGCTGGGAGCCTGCTTCTCCCTTGGCCTCTACCTGCCACTCTTCCTGCTTGTGTTCTCTCTCTCTCTCTCTCTCTCTCTCTCTCTCTCTCTCTCTGACAAATAAATAAAACCTTTAAAAAAAAAAGAGCAGATATGTCACAGGACTCCCACTAGGTGATTGCATTGATTTCAAATAGTTTATATTCCCAGTACTTTAATTAATAGCCCTACAATTCCAACAAAGAAAATCCCACTGACTAGAGCCCAAGGGTTTCTGCTCTTACTTTAGCTACTGGCAGAGTAGAGACCCTTCACCTGTATGATATGCTCCCTGCCCTGGCTTGTCAAACCTTCACGTGCTCATGGGGACCTTGCTATAAAACGCATTCTTGTTTAATGAGCTTGTGCTAGGACCTGAGAGTCTGCATTCCTCCTGTGCTACCAGGTGACACCTATGCTGTTGGTCCATGGACCACAGTGAGTAGTAAGAATCCAGGAAAAAAAAAAAACCTGTCTCACCTGTGTTCCTCAATCTACATTCGCAGGCTGTTTGCTTCCTACTGAGATTTAAATAATTAGCTAAAAGCCGTTGTCACACTGGTTGCTCAGCACTTGATTCAAGAGAGCTCTGAATTTTAAATTAATTGAGGCAGAAAAGTCATTTTCAGGTGACCTGAATAACATCCAAACACTGAAGCCCAAATAGCTTAGACTTTGTAAAGTATCTGGGGTATGTAATATTTGTGGCCTACCTTTTTACATGTGGAAGATTTCCAGATATAGTATGTCATTAGTACTCTTAAACCCACCTTAAAAATAGTACATGGGTGAATATTTTGTAGGCGGGAAAGATTTAATCTCAATAACGGAAAAAATAATGGAAAATATTCTCATGATTTTATTTGACTCTGTGTCCACTAACTAGAAGATATTAGTGGAAGGAGCAACAGTTTACACCTCAGCTATCTAGAGATCTGGGACTTAATGAGTCATCCATCCTGAAGAGTCCAAGTCTGCCAGACTTTATTTTAATGTTTTGATGTGACTCTTTCTCAATAGAGAATTCTAAAAATTATTCATTCTTTTTTCATGATTCAGAGATACAGTCACAACTGTATTTCTCGTGCGGTGCTGAAGCTTTAGCTTCCCCAGAAGCAAAGGCAGGAATAAGGGGTTCACACTCAGATCATGGTGTTCGTAAGCGCTACTTTTTGGTGAGCAACTTCCTGGGTGGAGTGATGAAAGCCCCTTTCTACATAATTCATGTGTCAATTTTTTAAAAATTTGTACTCTCGTCAGGTAAGCATATTTTTACAACTCAAGACACAGTTGTTTTCCTGGCAGAGTTCTCATTTAATGTAACCTAGTCTCTTCATTGGGGATCAGAAATAATTCTATCAAGAGTCAGTTTCAAGGTCTCAGCCATTGTCTGGATCCTCAGTGACTACTTCCTCCCTCCTGACTGCCACGGTGACGGGTTCTCAAGTCACCTGCATTCACTGGGTATCCAGATGCTGAGTTATAAGGCTTTTCTACCTGTAATGTCCCACTGTTGCTGTCATTATCTCTTCATCTTTGAATTCAAACATGCTATTTATGCCAAAATTCTACCTTATTATTTTGAGAAAAGATATTTTATAGATCTGTCATCTGATCTTATTGGAAGTATTAGGAAATGTCTCCTCCAAGAAATAAAAAGTAACACTCTCCCTATTGTCCTTCTGATTCTTCACATCAAGCCTTTAAGCTGGTAAATAATCAAAGGGTCAAGCCTGACCTTGCTAGATTTTCAGTTTCCTGACTAATATGTGAAGTTATAATAAAACTAAATTTTCTTCCTAGGTTGCATGAAGTTTAAAAAAGAGAAGTATCCTTCTGCTACTATGATACCAGGTCGTAGTTATTTTTCTTGAAGTTTTACTTTGAAGAGAATTTCATGCGTAACCAATATTGAAAATTTCTAAGTTTTGTTCCATTTGAGACTGAATAACAATAATAATTACATGATGATGAGAACAATAATAGTATGACTGTAAGAGCTAACATATAAGTAACAAAAGCTAAAACCAGAGCATGCTGAGAGAGGTCTCAGATACTATGTTTATTTGCCAAGATGTAGATCATTAAAAAAGCAATCCACCTGGGTCAAGGCAAGCTCACCTGAGTCCAGGTGAGCTGTATGTGGAATATATATGGACGTATGAATGCCTGCAGAGGGTGTAAATAAGACAAAGATTTGCAGGACACCAGCTCTGAGTCTTATACATCAGTACCACAGAATTCACATGGGAAGCCTCTTATTTATGGTAAGTTCTTCCTTAGACAGTCAAGGTCTACCCTTATAAGTATGGTACGATGGAGAAAATTATTACAAAGAGACTTTAAAAATTTTAAATCTGGTGTATAGAAAAATAATCTATGTGTGTATTGGATTCACAAAGAATTAAACTAGGAGCATGCAGGTGAAAAAAAAGCTACACAGAGAAAGGAGAAGAATTAACCTGGATGGGCAGACAACAATAAGATCATATAAAATTCAAAGTTAGAAGTTTTTAGAAAGGAGGAACGAAAGTCACTTAATGCAACTCCCAGGCCCGACCCCAGAGACGTAGAAGAAAGGAGAGCCAGTACTTTGAGAGGGCTATTGGGTAAGCTGTGCTTGCAAGGGAAAGCAAGGTTTTGGTAGAAGCAAGTGGTGAGGACCAGGACATTGCGGATGGAGGAGCTTTTGCTTATGCTAGACTGTGTTCCACTGGGCACTGGAGGAGGGTTTTGGGAATCGTGGAGGGCTGGAATATAAAAACAGAATAGAGAGAGCCTAAATCTTTATGAGAGCTCATTAGGACACAGCTAAAGTGCCTGGTACAGTGCTTAACATACTTCACTCAGTTTGTGGTGGTTACAACTATCACCAATGTACGGGGAGATCCAATGTATGCTGGCTCAGAATCCTGAACACTTCCAACTTCCATATCCATTGTGAGTGCTTCTTTCCCTCAGTTTTGTCATACCTGTCATCACGCTGATTGTTGCCGGAATGTCATCACCGCTCTCTCCTCTTCATTTCTAACCATCTTCTCCCATCTCTCTTGGCTTTTACCTAAAAAGCTGAACTTTCTGTACATCACCAACCAGTCAAAGCCCTCTTCTCCTGTGCTCTTGAGCTGACTGATAACAGAATGCCAGGAGCAACTACTTGTCTCACTCTTCTTGGCTCTGACTGAGTTTCCAGAGGTTTCAGATTCTTCTATAATATACAAGTGATAATTGTGCACATCTCATTCCCAACAGTGTCGGTACTTCTAGGGTGACAAGATGACTATATTATAGTCCCTCAATGGCTACATTCCTAAGGTAGCATCTGTACAGATGCACAAATGCCATTCTCAAGAACTTCAGATTATCAAAAACTAGAGAAACATTCTGTTGATATTTTAACATAGTGCTAAAGTCCAATGCATTTCTTTTTCTTTTTCTTTCTTTTTTTTTTTTTTTTTTTTTTTTTTTTTTTTTTTTTTTTTTGGTCAGGATCACAGATCAGTGACTCAATTCCTTTCAGATTAACATAGGATCCCTTGAAAAGACTCTGTGGGAACATCTCTCTCCCTCTCTTTGGCAGCTTAAAATACAGCTACTGGTTGCAGCCTATTCCTATGTATCTCACTGCCAAGCAGACTACTTTTCAGCATGCTTTTGTGTGTTCTATGAAACACCATGCAAATGATTGCTCAGCCTGCTTTATAGATAAGAAAATGATGTGACAAAGAATTTGTCCCACAGTTTTCCTCCCTAATTCTCAGGAAGAAAATCTCCACTTACTGCATTTGAACTACTGTGACCCCTAAACAATTATAGATGAAGCCTCCATTTCTTTAAGGACAGAAAATGGGGGGCCCATCCCCTGGCACATTTTTAAAAAGTATCACTGTGGGCTTAAGAGTCTAGTCTCTACCAGGAGTTTGGAGAATCAAGCAGAATATAAAAAAAAATCTTGGTTAATAATTCAGACACTCATAACTTTCTTCATTCACCCACATACTGTCTATAGTCCTTATCAGGTATCGAGAACTGTTCTACACAAAACAAAGTCCCTAACCAGATATACCTTACAATCTATTGTTGGGAAATAGAAAGTAATCAAAACAAAGTCACTGATATAAAATATAATGCAGGAGTATGATATGCTGTGACAGATGTATTAAAGAAAAGAAAAACTGGGTAGAGGGATGCAGAAGGGTGTGAGAGAGAGAGAGAGAGAGAGAGAGAGAGAGAGAGAATAGGTGCAGATGTGTATGTAATGCTGTTTTAGATCAGGCAGCTATGAAATATCAGTAATTTTAACACACTCAAGGAAGGACAAGCCAGCATATGTCCACATTTCATAGGAGTGTTTCATAGGCATTGAAAATGTGTTCAATGTCACGAGGACACTCAGCAATCTTGAACTGTTGATTCTGATCTTCTTCCCTGTTCCCTGTCTTGCCTCACTTCAATGAATAAAAAGTGTATGCTTTAAATAAATGACATGTGTGAAATCCTAACCACGTTTATTCAATAACTTCAGGATAGTGTCACTGCCAATGAGTATGTAGAATTAAAAGTTATTTCAGTGGCTTTGAGAAACTTGTGTAATTGTCCCTGCCCAGTTACCTCAAGATAAAACATGATCACAATAGTGAACTTATGAGTAGACAGCAATTTTACACCTCCATCCAGTGTGGTCTGAGCTGTGGCTCAAGCAGTTGGAGAACTGGCCATATTGGAGAAACAAAGTTTCCCATTGTTGTCCACAGAGTTTCAGCCCTGCATTATGATGTTTCTCAGACAGTGCCCTTTCTATTGACAGGGCCCACTGGGCTAGGTCTCATGGAGCTGGGTGTGCACATAATCACATGTTTAACTTCAAAAGGAACAGAAATGCTGCAGTGCTCTGGAAGTTACTTTTATTGAATCTTGATCAATCTCCATTATTATCTGCATATGACCAATTATGAATGTAGAAAATAATAGCACACATGCACATACATAATACATATATAAAATATATTCATACATTTTCATTTGAGTCCCACAACAACCTGTAGGAAAAGTAAAATAGTTGTCATGACTCCCATCATGCTGATGCAGTCACCAAACCTGAGAGAAGTTAAATGAATTTGCCAAATACACAGGGTTAAAAAGTGGCAAAGCCCAAACTAACAGACTATGGGAAACTGCCATATTGAACCAGGTTCTTCTAAGAGATCGAAATAAGACACTTTTGAAAAGTTCATTTGACTTTTTTAGGTCTCAAAGGTATTTTTTGAATGCTGAAAATTAATAGTTCACTAAATAAAATCTAAGTGTCTTAAAACAATCCTGTGGTTTCCCCCAAAGCACTAATTATAACTTTGTGTATATAAATGCACTTAGTTAAAACTTAGATTCACAAATTTAACATTTGTGATGCTATTGCCGATCAAAATTCTGTCAAGAAAACAGCAGAACCGGGCGCCTGGGTGGCTCAGTGGGTTAAAGCCTCTGCTTTCGGCTCAGGTCATGATCTCAGGGTCCTGGGATCGAGGCCCGCATCGGGCTCCCTGCTCAGCGGGGAGCCTGCTTCCCCCCCTCTCTCTCTGCCTGCCTCTCTGCCTACTTGTGATCTCTCTCCCTCTGTGAAATAAATAAATAAAATCTTTAAAAAAAAAAAAAAAAGAAAACAGCAGAACCACTCAGTATATTCAAGATAGTAAAGGTTTTAATAGAAAGATCTAAGTTCATATACAAAGATTGGAAAAGCTGCCCGTGCATCTGGCAGCAATTGCCCCCAGAAAATAATGGCCTCTTCTCCTCCATCATCCAGATCTGGTGCCAATCCCTCTCTTTGGAAAACTCTAACCTGGGGGGCCGCCTGGGTGGATCAGTTGTTAAGCCTCTGCCTTCAGCTCAGCTCATGATCCCAGGGTTCTGGGATCAAGCCCCGCATGGGGCTCCCTGCTCTGCGGGAAGCCTGCATCTCCCTCTCTCACTCCCCTTGCTTGTGTGCCCCCCTCTCACTGTGTTTCTCTCTGTCAGATAAGTAAATAAAATCTTAAGACAAAAAAGAAAAAGAAAAAGAAAACATGGGGAAGGAGATTCTGGCAAAACTATATCTAGATTCTTTTCAATGATATCTGGGGTAGTGATGCCAAGTTGACAATAAGCAATCAAACCTAGGCATGACAAAGTGATCTCAGATTTCTGTGTCATTATTTTCAAGCTTTCTGAAGCACACCCTGGAATCCTATATTCTAACTGGTATAGTAAAAAAGCAAGCTGCACAGCCAGGGAGAATACCTCATCATTCAATTCCTTCCATAGATTCAACAAATATTTGATACAGTTTTTTATGTTCAGTGAACAAAGTATACATGATTCCATCCTTATTGGTGCCTACGTCTTGATAGGGCTTTGTCCTCAAACCCACTGAATTTGCATTTGGGGGAGAATTTATATGTTGTTGGGTCATTCACAAACTTGAAGAGCATCAAGAGTCTAAATTGCTTCAGCCATCTTAATGGCCAACTTTTCAAAATCATACAGTTCAGTCATAGAAGCAACCCAAAATACCTACTAAGTCATCAGATGTCGTTTCTTGATTCACAACCATACTCTCAGGGAATGATCATAATAATCCACAATATTTATATAGCACTTACTGAAAGCTATCCTTTAGCATTGTCTTGTTTGACCCTCACAAAACATATCTGGGCAGATAATTTTCTTTTTAATTAATGATAAGTCAAGGACATAGATAATGGCAATAAATTGTTTATTTAATTAATGATCAGTGTGATACTTCAAACTAGGTCATAACTGTCATCTTAGGGTCCTTCAACAGTATCCCACTGTCTCGTTTGTGCTAAAAGAACTGAAATCAGTGCTTATTATATGTGAAATTATAGAATTAAGAAGGCCTTGGCCTTCTAAATCATTTTTATTGCCCACTTGTAATTGTTCTTCCAGCTTAAATTCTAACTCAAGTGTCTAGAAGTGTCCTCTTCTTTGCTTAATGGATAAATAAGCAAATCTCTCTTGGACAGAGCCCTTCCTTTCATGAACATTCTCTGCAATAAATAGGTCACCTGGTCATATTCATGTCTTTGAGGAGTTTATTAAGTGAGATCTGTCCTACAATATCTGTGTCTGGCAAAAATACTTTTAGAGAACATAAGCACTTATGACAGAATCTTAAAACCAGAGAGGACACTGAAGAATACTTAGGCTAATTCTCTCACATAGAAATGAGAAGAGTGAAATCCTGTGAAGCTCAATGACTTTGAGGTTAAAAATCGCATAACTAGTTACTTAGAAGCAGACCTGTGTACCGAAGTCTGGTTTAAGATTCTGTGAGCTGCCATTATGTGGGGGATATCAGAAAATTTTAAAGAATATTCTCTGGCTTAAAATCAAGTTGTGGAGACATAAAACTGAAAAAAGCACACGAGCCAAGAAATAATTCCTAAATAATGGTCCACAAGCTATAATTGCTGTAATTCACTGAAAAAATAGATCAAGAATTTATTTTTAATTTCCACTTCATTCTACAAAAATGTGAGGCACCTCATAAAAATACTTACAATGCAAAAGAATTAAAGTAAGCATTTATGGTGACCATGGCAGAGGGAAATTATAGGTCAAAAAATTATAAAGCCAGATCTGCTATTAGGGGTGAACCATATGGTTGGAATAAATGGTCCCCAGATTTCTCACGAGTTTTCTAAAGGCCAAGGCAAAGTAAACACAATCAACTTATAAGACTCATATTGTCCATAAAACAAAACCTAATTTACTGTTCAGTAACATTCTTCAGTAGGTATTCAGAAGGAGGGCCCTGAGTTTCATCCACTTCTTTCAGTGTGGTCCCTTGGCACACCACCAAAGTACAATTCAGTAAAGCAATCATATTAGATCCAAAATGGTGTTGCTGAAGGATCCAGCAACCTTGTGGTCTGGCTTCACTCAAAGGCATCATTTAGAGTACACAGAGAAATGGATTAATTACCTGACCCTCAAGCATTTCTTCTAAAACATTAATGGCAATATGGGAAGCAAGGAGCTCAACATTATAATGTCTGGCAGGAGCCCATGGAGTAGATGGTCTCTCATACCTATTGATGGCTGTTCTACAAGCTTGGATAATCAACCAAGAAGAACTGAGTGTCACTAAGGGCATCTGTGAAAATACAGAAGCCTAACCGAGTCATGTTTAATGCATTTGTCCTGGGCTGAATAGGGTCAAAATCACACCCATCCAATTTAAAAAAGAAAAAAAAAATTGTCTGGGTCAAGAGCTAAAGAGAGCTGAGATGAGAGCTTACAGAATTTAGGAATACAAGCTTCTGGAAGGAGTTGGTACCTGAACTTGGACAGACAAGGAGGAGAAATGAGGGATTTTAGACTAGCAGAAAATCACATGACCACGTGGTAGGAGAGTTGCAGATAGGAGACAACTCAGTTTGCCGTCAAAATTTATGATTTTAAAATGCAGTAACAATGAAGCAAATCTAAACACAATTCAGCTTGGTCCTTTTTATGGAAATATTGCCAGTAGAAGTTCTTTAATTTAATATGACAGCATTGGTTTGATAGGATTTCAAGCCAATGAATTCAGTAAGTGGATTTGTTTTGATGACCTTTGCTAATTTGTTGAATGCCGTGAAAATCCCCTGCAGGCTTTCTAACAGTTCCAAAGCTAAAAATAATGACCTCACTGAAGATTCTGTCAGCTGTTCTGATTCACAGAATGGCTAAGAATGACTGATGGACTTTGGTTCTCAAATGAAGCTCAGAGATTTGCAGCCTGACCTGTCTTGTATATACCAAAAAAAAAAAAAAGTCTGTACTTACTAGACAGCATACATAGGGTCACAGGGAAGAGTTAAGAACTATCTCTTACTATAAATAAAGATTGTGATTACATTAATATTTAATAATAGGCTATGTGCCAGATGTTGTGCTTTATGTGCATTACATATTTCTTAGTATCCTTACAACTTCTCTGTGAAAGAAGTATCACTAGCCTCTAGGTTTGGTAACAAAGGCTCAAAACTTTAAGTGACTTGTTTAAAGTTACAGAGTTAGTTAATGCTGGAGACTTTGAACCCAGCTCTTTGTGACTCAAAAGCTAGTGTTTTAACCTTTATATAGTATAGATTCTCTGTCTTCTAGGGGCTGTTACTTTAGATTATAAAACTAAAGCATTTTGGTTGACAGTCTAAAGCACAATTTAAAAAAAATGGAATTCCTACAGTTTGAAAGTGAACTGAAGATTATGGAATCATTAACCCAATGCTCTAATTCTGGATAGGAGGTACCCATGGGTGATGCCAAGCATGAGCTACTCAGAGCCCTGCAGCTGTTTGAAGGAGAATCAGGCCGTCCAGTTCACAATACCGTGCTTTTGGACACTGCTCCCTTCTGTCTGCTCTGGCGCAGGTCTCCAGTTAGTTGTGGAGTGTGAGAAAAGACCTGAGCCTGGGTGTAAAAGGGAACTAAAGTGGTCAGGTGTTACCATGGTGTTATGTGGTTGGAGTACCAGAAGCTGGATGTCTTCTTTTTAAATGAAAACATTGAGAGGATCCAGAGAATAATGAAGGGTGATTGCTTATAATTTAGAGGGGGAAAAAATCAAATATACAGAGTCATATGTAAATAGGTTAAAATCAAATTTACTGATCTGTTTCAGGCCACTATCTCTTTGAGTTTAGCAACACAACTGCTAATTTTCACAGCTGGTTTGAAAACTTCTTGAAATCTTAAGTATCAGTTGGGTATCTCCAGCCTGTTCCTGCCACTCAGTATTATCATGAGCATGACCCTCCGTCTATATGGTGTCTTTCAGTACCTGGTGAAACATTTATCTATACTATTAAAACTTACATGGGATCTTACCAAAATAAGTAACTTCCTCCATTCTCTGAATAACTGAATATTCTCTCTTGAAAACATACTGTTTCTAGAATTGGCATCAAATAATCAGAAATGTTTCTTAATCAAGTTAATTATTTCAGTAATCCATCCAGCAAGCAGTCATCATAGCCTGGGACTCTAGATGGCAATGGTGACCAAAGGTAGAGAGGGACCCTACCTTCCTTAGTGGAGCTTCTAGGCAGGGGAGAGATAGGCATTTACCAAAAACTTGCACCAGTAAAGGTAAACATAGCTATGAAATAGTGGCACTTCATGCTATTACAGAGTAAATTAGTGGGGATTAGACTTACAGAGGTCAAGAGAGTTTCCTTGAGAATGTGTCTTAAGATCTGTGTTCCGAACATCACTGTAACTACAGTATTGAAAACAGATTGATGTGGGTAAAGAAAGCAAATTAACCGTTTTGAAAACCATCAGAACGGACCATAGAGATGTGCTAACTTAGACCAGGATGGAAATGGGAAGGAGTAGATGGAAGCAAGGCAGAGTTGGAAGGGAAAAACAGGCGGGACTTGGTAAAGAATTCAATTTGAGAGAAAGAGATGGAGGAATACATAATGACTGCTACAGTGTCCAGGGGTCGGTATGTATTAGTGGATAAATAAGAATGTCATTCACCAAAAATTAGAAGAATGGTGTTTTGAATTCTGAGTGGGGGGGCAAGGGAGAGATCACAAGTAGAGTTTTGAATATCTTGAGGTATGGTATAAGTCTGATAAGTCTGTAGCACAGAAAGAGGTCTATCCTGAAAATATAAATTTGTGGATCATCAGACTATTTTGATAATCACAGCTGTGGGCATAGGTGACTTTTCCTGAAAAGAGGATGCAGTGTGAGGGAAGAAGAGAGTTTAGGAGGCTCGAAGAACTCCAATATCTAATGACTGGCACAGAATAAGATGAGAATGGAAAGGAAACAAGGAAGGAACAGCCAGAGGAATGGAAGAAAACTACAGCGTGTGGAGTTGGAGAAACCAAGGAAGGAAAAAAGTAAGCCTTGGACTCTGACCTGAAGAAGGAGGAGGAGGAGGAGGAGGAGGAGGAGGAGGAGGAGAAAAAGGGGAAGGAGGAGGAGAAGAAGCAGAAGGAGAAGGGGAAGAAGAAAAAAATATATATATATTACTCATAAGACAGATACACGTTTATCTCTATGTGGGGCATTCCCTTCTCAGAGGGTGCTGCTTCCTTCACCTCTTGGAAGCTTCCCTCTTAAAGGGAGTCACTTGCTAATGGAGATTTGAAGGTCTGCAGGGTTTGACTGTATGTGGAGGAGTCCTGGCCATGGCGGCAGAATCTCAACCATCTGTTGGGCCACGCTCTTGTGGCACACACAGATTATTGCCCAACTGCAAATTATTGCATTTCTGCAGCTGTTTCTCAGCTAAAATTTATGGACCCTATTGTTGTTGAGTATCATCAGAAACTCCACATCATTTAGAGTATTTATTTGTAGGGCATAATGTGTGTGATGTTTAATAGAAAGATGTTAAATTTTGTGATATGGAACCATGTAATTTTTTTCTAATAAAAAAAGTGAACATCTGTATTACTAAAAAAAAAAGTTCAAGTTCAAAATAGAACAGAGGAAAGAACATGTATTTTGTATCTGTTACTAATTCTCAGACCCTAGGGACTTCAGTCTTTGTGATTCATCTCTCTCATCAAGATTATGACAATATGTCAGAATATATTTACACATACACACAACTTAGAGACCTCTCACATGTAGTGGCCTTTGCTTCTGTTAGTTGTTAATCCATTTTAGAAATACTTTCTGACTTTGTGCCTATGAAAATGTTAAGGATGGAATATAATAACCTATACTTTTCTCATTTGCAAGATGACTGCAATATCCTTTATTGGTCTCAGCTAACTTAATGCTTGAAAAAAATATATACTTCATTTGATTAAAAGAATATTACATCAGTTCTTATTTTCTCATTATTTAAAATATTTCCCTCTGGGGATTAGATTACATATATATAATGAGATTTAAAGGTATTCATTAGTGAATATACATCTAACTCTATTTAAGACTGAATTTTCAATATACATTTCCTCAAGTAATTTCAATTTATGTGTATAATTTTAATATACCTGGCTTTAATTTATTACGAAGATAATAAACCTTACCAGCCAACTGCTCTCTAGCATGGTAGAAAAAGGAATGGTATAAGAACCAACCCTCTTTGGGTTTGATCCCAGATTTATTACCTGTGCCGTTTCTCATCACACAACATTGTGCCTCATTTGCTTCACCTGTGAAATAGGGACAATAATACTTATCTCATTAAGTTGATCTAAGGAAATGTCTACCACATATAAACATTCAATAATGCCTTCTTAACAACACAATAATAATATGATATTATGATAGTAGCCTCCAGAAAAACCAAAACACCCACCTGGCAAGATTTGACTGTATTGTTGTATTCATCCCATCCAAATCCAGAAAATTAATCATGCTTTTTAATATTTGGAGTGCTATGAACCCTGATGATAACAAATCAACTTTGAGCTTGTTGTCATTTCACAGCCTGTCAATTGAAATGTTTCATGATCTTGGCCAACGTGGACAGTTAACTTCCACATGATTTGAGAGAAGAAAATGATGGTTCCTTCCATGCTAGTTTTTAGTAAAAGATGACAGAATTCTTTCAATAACGATTTGTTGAGTGGATGAAGAAAATGAAATGGAATGAGATAGAAGTTTCTTTGCATATTTTAGGAAATGTATAGAAATTAGAGATTATGCTGATTTTGCAAACTTAGAGCTCTGTGGAAAAATCAGTGAGTGCTGGGCTAGGTTTTGCAGTCATTCATTTACTCAGATGATATGGTGCCCTTCCATGTTGCTACTCTNCTCAGATGATATGGTGCCCTTTCATGTTGCTACTCTGCCCTTGTCAGATAGGAAAATCATGAACCAGGTAATCACAACTTTCTTCTAAAGCCAGCCAAATAGAGTAGCCCCCCCGCCTTCTAATTTTCATCTAATCTTTCCATTTTAGGCCAAGCTTGTCTATTATGTTTCCCCAACAAAGCAATATCCAACCAACCCAAACCAAAATCCAAGATGAATTGTTGACTTTGTTTCTAACTTCACTAAACAATTTTGTCTTCTTTAAGATACTGTTTTCTTCTGATTCTGAGCATATAGATACATTCTAATTAGCCTATTGCCTGACCAATATTTTGATAGTCACAGTTTTTTAGTTTATGCATTTGAATTTGCTTATTTTGGATGTTTTGTTTATTTCCTCATAGCAATGCCAGTTTAATGAGAAGAAAGTATAGAAGTCTCAGAGATCTTTCCTGGCACACTTCTAAACCCAATTGCTTTCCAATGTTTTTTTAATTAAGCAAAGACTACTAAAAATACAAAAACGTAATAAAGAATTCCATCAAGGTCCTTCTACTTCAGTATTTTCTCTGACAGTGAGGTCAAGCCACATTCTGGGGGAATGACTCCTAAGTGGTTCTTTTAATATTTCCATCACAAGTACGTAATTATTGCTAACTTATTTTTCAGGTGAATCAAGATCAATCTTTAATTAATTTAAGTTAATGGTTTGGAAGTCTTATTGATGTAAATGCCTTGAATTTGTTTACTAGTATATAAAAAATATTCACTTTCCGAACTTGACTGACTAAATAGTATAGAAGAAAAGACACCAGGTCTATCAATTAACTTTGCTTCCTTACAGTCAAATGGGAATGATCATATCTCTCCTGCAGTATCACGGGGCCTGATCCAGAGCAGACATTCACTTTCTGTTTTAATTTTTGCTATTAATACATGTACGTGGTTTAATTCAATAGTTTTCCAAGACCTGTTATAAAAACAGCAGTCCTCTGTCCCCATCTATACCCTCTTCCCTCCCTTTCCATTAACCAGCAGTAACTGATTTCAACCCTGTTAGTCTTTTTCTTTTCCTTCACATTTCTATATAACATCACTCGAACTATTAATTCTTGGTCTCTCACTTGTATACATACTGTTTTTATACACTCCCATATCTCCCCACCAGCACTTATATGCACCTTTCCCCTTCCTCTTCCTAATATTAATATCTAATGACCAACCCATATCTGCCATTATTAAAATATTGAGGGGCTCCTGGGTGGCTCAGTCAGTTGGGCCTCTGCCTTCAGCTCAGGTCATGATCCCAGGGGCTTGGGATTGAGCCCCGCATCAGGCTCTCTACTCAGCGGGGAGCCTGCTTCTCCCTCTCCCTCTGCAAATAAATACATACATAAACAAACAAATAAGCAAAATCTTAAAAAAAATATTGAAGTACTTCTTATAGGTAGAAAAATAGCCACTGCTCTGAAACTACCAAGACCCACCTCGACTCTATTAGTCCAGCCTCACCCAGAGACCATCTCTCCTCAGTCTCCTCCTACAGTCCAACAAGGAAGGGAGTGACGCCCGGCACGGCAGGTTCCTTCAGCATTACCCAGCATCCACTATACCTCAGTTTTGTGGTCCATATCACACCAGGTGGTAAGTATTTAATATTTTTAATATGTAATCCGTGGTTGTATTTAAATTTTTAATTATGCTGATATTTAGTGTTCACATTACTGCAATTCTGTGAACATTATTCACAGCTGAGCTACTTAGAGACGATGACCAAACTTACTCTCCTGTACTACTTAACTTCTTTTCCATTATTAAATCATCTGCAAATTCTTTGTTCTAGGTGTACATCTCTTCTCAAACACACGAGTGATCTATCAAATTAATCTTCCTAGGGACACCTCACCTAGAACTCTGTGTTCTTTTGCTTGCATCTGAACTAATCGCTCTTCAACCTGCCTGCACAATTACCATCTTAGGATCTTCTTTCTCATCATCCTAGGGAGTTTTATTTTTTGTTCTACCTTTTGTATGGAAGCTTATTTCCTGAATTCCACATCATTTTTTTTTCCCTTAATTTATATCCTGGTACAGCTTTCCCCTGTAGCTTCCTGAGAGTAACTGAGGGAAGACTAACTTTTTGAGAGCTGTGTGTCTGCCAATGCCTTTATTCTCTCCTGACAATTGATGGAATTTTTTATGTATATAGAGTCCTATGTAAGAAGTTAATCTCTTTTGTATTTTTTAAGACACTATTCTGTGTCTAACTTCCAACATTCTATTAGGAATATCAATGCTATTCTAATTCTTAACTCTTTATATATGGATAGATTTTTCTTTTGCAACATTTTTGGATTATTTCTTTTGTTTCCTAATATTCTAAATTTCATAATGATGAGGCTTATTATGAAGTTGTGTGATCATAGTAAATATCAGGCTGGACTTCTAATCTGGAAACACCTATAATGCCATATAGTTGGAATCATACATGTCTTAGTCCATTTGGGCTGCTTTAACAAAATACCACAGATTGGGTAATTTTTAAACAGCAGAAATTTATTTCTCACAGTTCTGGACGTGGAGAAGTCCAAGATCATAGAACCAGATGATTTGGTGTCTAGTGAGGACCTACTTCCTGGTTCATATAGGTGGTCATCTTCTTACTGTGTCCTCACATGGCAAAGGGGGCAAGGGATCTCTCTGGGACCTTCTGTAAGGGCACTAATCCCAATCATGAGAGCAGAGCTAATCACCAAATCACCTCCCAAAGGCTCCATCTTCTAATACCATCACACTGAGCATTAGGATTTCAACATATGAATGGGTGGGCAGGGCACACTAACATTCAGCCTGTAGCAGTATGGCAAGTAGGCTTTTCAAACTGGCTTCTTTCACTTACTAACATTCCTTTAAGGTTCTTCTACATCTTTTCATGGCTTGATAGCTCATTACTTTTTAGCACTGAATAATATTCCATTTATGCCATTTACATATTGAAGGACATCTTGGTTTCTTCCATGTTTTAGCAATTACAGATAAAGCCACTATAAACAATCATGTGCAAGTTTTTGTGTGGACATAAGTTTTATACTCATTTTGGTAAATACCAAAGAGCGCAATTCCTAGATGGTGTGGTGAGAGTATGTTTAGTTTTGGAAGAAACTGCCAAATTGTCTTCCAAAGTGGCTATATCATTTTGCATTCCCGCCAGCAATGAACAAGAGTTCTTTTTCTCCACATCCTTGCTAGAATTTGCTTTTATCAGTGTTTTGGATTTTAGCCATTCCAATAGGAGTGCAATGCTAACTCATTGCTGTTTTATTTTGTAATTCCCTAATGACTTGTGATGTTAAGCATCTTTTCATATACCTATTTGTCACCTGTATTTCTTTTTTGATGAGGTGTCTATGCAGGTCTTTTGCCTATTTTTTATTTGGGTTGTCATCTTGGTGTTGAGTTTTTAAGAGTTTTATGTATTTTGAATACCAATCCTTTTTCAGATATGTTTTTCACCACTTTATTTTTAAATTGTTTTAATAGCAATGCATTTACATAGTTTAAAAATTAAAACAAAATTAAAAGGTAAATATTGGGACATCTCAAC
Source organism: Ailurus styani (assembly GCA_002007465.1). Taxonomy (NCBI): domain Eukaryota; kingdom Metazoa; phylum Chordata; class Mammalia; order Carnivora; family Ailuridae; genus Ailurus; species Ailurus styani. Next base: position 11,608,745 of record LNAC01000005.1, read on the forward strand.
CCACACACACTCTCTTCCATATTCACCCCTTTTCACCATTTGTATTAGGTTCTTATTTACTTTCTACAGTCTCTTTATGCAAATACAACCATATGCGAATATATAGTTTTATTTTTCCCATTTCTTAACAAGATTGGCATTCCATATGTCATTCCACACTTTGTTTTTCCAATTAACAATATATCTTGGGCATCCCTCCGTACTAGTCATAGAGATCGTCCTCATTGTTTTATCCAGCTACAGCATTTTCCATTCTGGGAATGTACAGTAGTTACATTAAGGAATTCCCTGTGGCTGGACATTTATTACCCAGACTTTCGAAGGTAGCTCGTGCTCAGAAACTGCTTAGATTTTCTGAGGCTCCATAATGAAAATAGAGTGCTTCTTAGCTTTCCCCCATTGCCAGCTTAGATTCTGGTTTGCTTAAATGTGCTAAGACAGTTTCCACTTGACCATCTGCATTCTAGCTTCCAGAGTTTCTTCTGTTCAACACTTAGTAGCATAGCAGTATCATCTTCAAACTCAAGGGATACATCCTTTATTGCCTAGGTGTATGTGAATAAGTTTGTTCTTATCTTGTATATTTCAATTATACTTTTCCAGACTTCGATCATATCCTTTCAGAATGAAGACACTCCATTCTCACAAATGAAAATAACCTCAGAATCAGAAGATGGGGGATGAAATTGTTTACTTTTTTAGAGACTAAAGCAGAGAAACAGTATGGTCTAAAGACTTCCTGGGGTCATTCAGCAAGCCAATAAATTGCTTTCTATGGCTTTTGCCTCCCTATCTGTGGCTATAACTATTACAGTACCATTTCTTTCCCTGGATTTCGACTCGGTAGGCCTAATTACTGTTTTCCTAATTTATAGAAATTGTTAGCACCATTAGCACAGATATATCAAGGGCCCTGAGGGAGCAGTAATTCTCCTGCTGTACATTTAAATTGATATAGTCATTTAGTTCATCAACTGTGTAAGTCACAAGATGGACCTCTCCTGAGAAGTTGTAGAAAAGCAGTTGAGTTTGTGCCCTGCAGTCAGACAGACCCCACAGCTATTCCACTTTCTAGTTACGTCACCTTAAGCAAGTTATTTAACCCTTCTAAAACTGTGTTTCACCATCTACAAAATAATGTGCTCCTCACAGGTTAGTGTGAAGATTAAATGCATGTAAAGCAACTAGTACAGGGCCTGGCACATAAACAGCATGCAATGGAGGTGGCTATCATTAACTAGCACATAGCAAACTACTTGGCACCTAGTAGGCACTCGATAAATAAGTGTTGAATGAATACTTGAATGGATGAATGAACACTTCCTTTTAACAAAAATACTAAATTTGATTAAGGTGTATAGGACGTTCTGCTCACCCATTCTAGTGTATGTTTGTTTTTGGGGAGGCTGTGAGGTGCGATTCTCCTCCTCTTCTTCCCACTCAAGCAATTCTCCATTGCCAGCTGGTGTCCTCCAATCAACTCAATTCTGACACTACCTAGAGATAGTGTCATGTTCCACAGATGAAGGACTCAGTCTCACAAGACTGCCCCCCCCACCCCACTTCATAAGCCAGTCACAAGTTCGGGTTATCACCTGCACTTCTAATTAGCCAGCTATAGATAAGAGGTGCAATTGTACCCCCTGTTCCTTGAGTTTGTTTAATTTGCTAGAGTAACTCACAGAACCCAGAGAAATATCTTGCTTACTAGAAGACCAGTTTATTACAAAGACATATAACTCAGAAATAGCCAGATGGAAAAGATGCATAGGGCAAGGTACAGGAAAAGGGTATGGAGGTTTCATGACCTCAGAGTGTGCCCCTCTCCCTGAATCTTTACCTTTTCATCAATCCAGAAGCTCTCTGGATCCCATCCTTTTGTGTTTTTATGGAGTCGTCATTACATAGGCATAACTGATTAAATCTTTGGCCACTGGTGATCAATTTAACCTCTAGCTCCTCTCCCCTCCCTAAAGGTTGAGGAGGAAAGAGTGAAAGTTCCAACCCTCTAATCACATGATTGGCTACACTGCAACCAGCCCCCAACTGTAGGTGCTTTCCCAAAGTCACTTCCTTAACATAAACCTAGTAGTGGTGGAAAGGGGCTTGTTACTAATAACAAGACACCCATCTCACCTTTGTGGCTCTGAAGCATTTCAGGAACAAGGACAAAGGACCAAATATTCTGACAAAAGATGCTCCCATTGTTCTGATCTCTCAGGAATTCCAAGGGTCTGGGAGCTGTGAGCCAGCAACGTTGAACAAAGACAAAATATACACAAGAAATTTCACAGGCTAACTGCCCAGCTGATCTATAAACCACTCTCTGGTGCGTAAAAGAAATTGACAAATACTCATTAAATGAATCTTCCAATAAAGGAATGAGCAAATAGATATAACTTGTCTGCATTAGTTTTCAGGATGCAAACAAACCAAAAAAATTTTAAGAAAATTATTGTATGCATGCGTATATTTAGGAAAGTCACTTTGCTATGATAGGAATATCTTCTGTTCCTGAAATTTTGGTCCCCAAACATTCTTCCAAGGTGCAAATTTCAGGCAAAGATCTCTTGACTGACTGTGGCCAATCAGGTATTCACTCAATATTGTCTTCCGTGCCCTCTCTAGCTGCACTTGTACTAAAGACAAAAGGAGAAATGGGGAATACTATGTTTAGTAGTTGAAAAGTATTTGTCATAGGTAAGATGGCCTTCATGCTCCTTGTGTGGGGAGGGTGCTAGTTGATTTGGCAGAAGAGAGTAGGTCATAAACTTTAATAAAAATGCCTTGGGACATGGTGACTTAGCTTTAAAAAGAAAAAGAAAAGAAAACTGTTTTGGGGGAGCGTGGGTGCCTCAGACGGTTAACTGGCTACCTTGGGCTCGGTTCATGATCTCGGGGTCCTGAGATCGAGACCCACATGGCGCTCGCTGCTCCGTGGGGAGTCTGCTTCTTCCTCTCCCTCTGCTGCTCCCCTTGCTTGTGCTCTCTTGGTCATGCTCTCTCTCTCAAATGAATAAATAAAATCTTAAAAAAAAAAAGCTGGTTTTTTTATCCAAAAAGTTTCCATCATGTAATGTCACCCAGAAAAATAGGAACCATTCAAAATAATTGACATTTATTTGTTCTTGCTCTGCGGATAAAACTCTGATAAAATCAAATTTAAAATATTGTTTCATTGGTCTTTCGGTGCCCCAAAGAGAAATGATTACAGTAGGTCCCATTTTTGCCTGGTTCTACACTACATGACTACATTATGTCCAATTCTCACAAATATCCTTCAGGATCATCAATTTATTGTTATTCCTGTTTTACAAATGAAGAAACAGAGACCCAACATTAAAAATGTGCCAGTGGTCACTGTAATGCTGAGCTGAAGGCAGAATACAAACCGTGTTCTTTCAGATTTCAAAATTCATGTTTCTCAATACCTTTTTCTCTTGTAATGAGATGTTTTTCCCAGCAATAATAATGAAATATCTTCATTAAGCAATGAAATAATGTTAGACCCATCATGTGACACTTGTCACACTGAATTTCCTAAACCAATTCAATATACAGGAAAAGGTTAAGAAGTTTGAGTGTAGAAGTTTGGGAGTTGTCCAAAGCAATAGTGGAAAAGGAAGAGAGATTTAGAAAAGAATTGTAAAAAAAAAAAAAAAAAGTAGTAAAGAGAAGAGTTTCTGTGACCAGTGGTCAGCTGATTCTAAATATCCATTTTTACATATGGTAAATACTGGTCACTATTTGAATACTCAACATTTCTCTTATACACACACCCCCACCCACCCACCCATATCCTATAAGGCAGAGCCTTTATCTTGATATCAAAACTGAAAATCCCCTATGCTCATTTTCCCAGCTCCACCTACATCTAGACATGGGACCGACCTAGGTTCTGCCATTCACTCCCACTTGTTGCAAATTTCAAATCAGAAATTTTTGACATAAAGAGGAAAGGAGCACAGAGAATCCAGCATGATGAGAATGGCCTCCTAACAGCAGCTGGCAGAATGGTTCTAGAGGCCTCCTCTGGTCTCCAGCCACAATGTTGACAATGGTAGAAGAAATATCCTGGGCCCTAGCAGTGGGGGCTCATGGGACCAGTTCTATGGCATTTATTTTGGCAATGCTTCCTGGCTTTGCAAATTCAGAGCCTGGTTCTCTGATACTCAGGCAATCTGTAAGTTTCCTAACATCTTTCAATAAATTTCTTTCAGTTTAAATGAACCTTGTCAATTCTGTGGTCCACAATTAAGAAACATTACCAAAACAATATATAAATAATAGAAATAATTATCATTATAACTAGCATATTTTGAGAGTTTATGATGCAGTAAAATATTCTGATAAATGGTTTAAAAACCTTTTATTCATGAAATTCTCACTGCAACCCAGTTATTTCCATTTTACAAAGAGGAAACTGAGAAGTTAAATGGTGTGGTCAAAGACATATTGGTAAAACATGGCGGAGCCAAAATTTGAACACATCATTGTGACTCCAAAACTCAGCCACTAAACTTGAATATATAATTTAGGGGTAGTTTGTACTCATAGCTTTTAGGGTATAAGTGTCTATAGGTAATTTTTAGTCAGGGTGCTCCAAAGAAGCAGAATAGGATGTGTGTATATGTATATATAGAGAGATTCATTTTAAGAAGCTGGCTTGCAAAATTTTGAGGAGTGGCTAGTCTGAAATCTGTAGGATTAGTCACCAGTTCAGAGACCCAGGGAAGAATTAATGTTGCAGCTGAAGTCCAGAGACAACCTAGAGGCAGAACTTTCTCTGTAGGTGTCTGTATCCAAATCCCCTCTTCTTACAAGGGCATCAGTCATAATGGATTAGGATCCACACTAATGACTTCATTTTAGCTTTATTACCTGTTAAGACCCTATCCCTGAACGCATTCTATCCCGTTCTAAGTTACTGAAGGTTAGGACTGCAATATATGAATTTTGGAGGGGACATAATTCAGCCCATAATAGGAGTGAATCCAATGCAACATTTTGGGTAACATTGAATATAAATGTAGCCTCAGGGATTTTCTGAGTTTGAGTGATACAATTACAATTCCTTTATGGGTCCCCTCAGTTTTTAAAAGACCAGTCTTGCCCATAACCACCATCAAAATGCTAACCTTAATATTATTAGCAACCAAGGTCTCTTATGTTTTAATTAAGTAGCTTAGAGATGTTGATACCCAGATACATGGGAATTTTAGATTGTGTTTACCCCCAAGAAATGCCAGACCTAGCTTCACGACAGTTTCCTAATACTTAAACCTTTTGGGAGAATCAAATGAAATAAACTGCATTATGACACAGTGAAATAGCTACTCAAAATACTCTTGCTGTTCAAGGACTGATGGCTTTTAGCTATAAACTCATAGTTCTTGCAAAGGTTTCAAACCTTAAGGAAGTCGGACCGCATTGTGAAGTTTGAAGTAAACTCTTCGCAGTGAACACCGTGATAGGAACATTTGTCATTTTTTTCATCTGGAGATTCGTTATTCTGTGGTTGAAGGTGTTTGGAAAAGCCACCTTAGCTCTTCCATCAGTTACTTTATAGCAGTGAAATCTTTTTGCATTTATAGAGTGCTTTGTACTTTTCAAAGTGCTTGCACATGCATTAGTTCACTTCATCTCAATGGTCCTTGATTGGCCCGAAAGTTAAATCCGCCTTCCCAATGTGCCTAAAGATCTTAGAGAGCACTTTAGGAGCTGAAAAAAAGTGACCCAAAGTGAGGAAATTGCTCTGAAATCACTCTGTAAAATCAATGCACCATTTTCATACCATTTCATAGATAGTGAAGCTACTAAATTAAATCCTTAAGGGAATTGTGGGGATTATACAAAATTTTTTAATCCTTTACTGTTTACTTTGTTTTTAACACCATTTTCTATAGGGCTAGCTCTTAAATCCAATTTTACCTTATTAAAAATTTTAGACAAAAACATGCCTCTATTCCCATTTTGCTTTTCCGTTTATTGCCAAACCCTCATATTCTCTTTAAAGAAAAATTGAGGGTAATTTGTGGTCAAAAGATCCTAAACTGAAAATTCTTGCTGTAATTAGATGGGGCCTGAATATTCCTCCCTCCACAAAGCAGATGGTGATTTCTTTTTTAAAGAAAATAGTGATCTGTATTTCTGCCTGTGTGCCTTCTGCATCAGACATGAATTAAAAATAAATTTCTATTTTGTTGCACTCGGGGAGCCTGTTACATTGACCAACATTGTTGGGGGAGGGGGAGAATCACCTAATTTGCCCACATATAATCACACGATGTACAACAAAGACATTGGCTCTTTCAACTCTGCAGGCAAGCTTTAAAAAAAAAAAATGAACAGACGCAACATAATCTTGAGAATCCTCTTGTTATTCTGCTGGTGGAGTCTGGAGCTACGGAGACATCTGTGATGTGGGATAAAGAAGATCATTTTTCTGAAATACAAAGAGTACAGAAAGTAGAAAGATGATTTTTTGGATTTAAAACCTAAGGATTAACCTTATTTTTTGTCCATATGGTTTTTAAATGATTGGTTGCAGGAACATTGCAATTCAGAGTTGATTTTTCCCCATTTATTTGGTGTCAGAAAATAAAAATGGAATCCAACCTCTTAAAATATGTAAGAAAATAGATAATTTCATATAAGTATGAAAGGTACTGCCTGCGCTGATAATATAACATGCCTCTACTCCTGGATTCTAATTATGGTGCGCAGCCATGTTTCTGTTGGGGTGGGAGGTTAGATAAAAACCTTGCTTCAAAGATACTTTCTGCTGTTGATTTGATTATACAGTTCTATGGAGCAAATCACAATGCCTTTACAGTTCGTCCTACAAATAATATAGTTCCTATTTTAATATAAAATGTCTATCATTACAATGGGGAGTCTACTTTATTTCTGTAGAATCTGATTTTGCATAATCAAAACTATTCTTCAAATACCGTTTGTATTATGACATGCAAAGTGATATGGAGCACTGAGTCAAGAATCCATATAATTAAGACCTGGAAGTAACTTAACATGAAGCACTCTGGCCATTCACCCTTTGATGAGATAGGAAATAATAATAATAACACTCATAATGCCAATTTTTATTAAATGCTAGTTATGCACTAGACACTGTAGTAAATGTTTTGTGCATGTTAATTCATTTACTTCTCTCAACACTTTGAGAGTATTATTATTTCTATTTTATAAATGAGAAAATGAAATCATGGAAATGACAAGTAACTTGACAAAGATCAAAAACTAATGAATTTAGGAGCCAGAATTCAAAACTAATTAATTTGGCTATAGACCCTGGGCCAATAACTACTACACAATGCAGACACTTGAGAAGCTAGTGAGAAGAGGGAAAAAAGGTCCATTCGATGGTTCATTGTGTCTGTAAGATTAAAATAAAACAAAATAAAATAAGGAGGTCAAGAGAACTCCAATGATCTTTTTTTTTTTGGACTTAATATCCAAAGAAATTTTTCTTGGGGATTTAAATGAAAAGATACCTATGAAAATATCTTATAGACTGGTAGTAAACTAGCCAAAGGGACAGGGGTAAAAAGTATTCCAGATTCAGGCAGAAACAACAGGTATATAAAGGAATTGTGGCAAAAAGAAACATGGGTTTTTGAGAGACTGAAGCTGAAGCCAGAATGTCTGGGGTAAGAGTGAGGAGGGTCTGAGGAAGAAGTCAGAGAAGGAAAGGGAGCATTCCACTCAGGGCTTTGTGAGCTGTGGTAAAGGCCTTGATCTGTGTCCCATGAGAAATGGGAAAGCATTAAGGGAATTGAAGGGAGCAGTCAGGTGGGAGATACATGACCAGATGTGTCACCTGGCTGCCACCTCTGTAAAACATAAAACAGTTTGGAGAAGTACATAGTGGAAATAACTAGACCCGTTTAGAAAATATTGCAGTAGCATTACCCAAAAATCATGAAAACAATGATATCAGTGGACATGGGGAAAACTGAACTGATTCAAGACATACTCCAGTGTTGAAATTTTTTAAATGATAACAAATTAGATACTGAAGATAGGGAAGAAAATATCAAAGAGGAGTCTTAAATATCTGACTAGTGCAATTGTGGATAATAGGTTTAGATGAGGGAGTCAAGAGGTCATGTTGAAGATACTGAACTTGAAGTGGCTCTAGTCATCAGTTGAGGTTGTCAAGTTCACAGCGAGACTATGGGTCTTAAGCTCAAAGCATAGGTCTAAGCGGGATATATTTACACATTCCAGAAGTTACTAACGTAGAGATAGTTGTAAAAGCCAACAGCATGGATAACTTATCTAGGGAGAAAATGAGTGAGAAAAGACAAAGGCCTTGGACCTAGCATTAAGAGAACATAAGCCTCAAAGAATTCTAAGACAGAGCTTCCAGAGAAGTAGGGCCATGACTAGGAGAAAATGTAGTCAGGGAGATCAGAGTAGTAGAGTTTCAAGAAGGAAGGCAGGAACAACAGAGTCACATGTTGCTGACAGGTCAAGTAAAATGAAGACTGAAAAACGGAATATAGCAAAGTGAGCGTCATGGCCACAATGGCATAAACTGTTTGGGGGTGATGGGACTAAAGTCAGACTGAAGTAGGGTAAGTGGGTAGTGAAGAAATGCAACCACTGTGGACAACTCTATAAAAATTTGGCTATGAAGTGGGAAGAGGGATTAAAGTGGTAGCAAGAGAGACATCATGAGATAAAGGAAATGACCTCAGCCATAAAATTCAAATCTCTTATGATAGTACCTCAGAATCTGCCCACATTTCTAGACTATTAAACACACACAGAATTGTAATATTTGAACATTTTCAAAGTAATGAATAGTTTATAATTGACCATAAATTTTTATAGGGTCCTAAGAGAGTTATTTTTCTTTCTGTAGTGATCCATTAACCTGGCCACAATTTTAACTACAGAGAAGCCCTATATCTACCTATATACCCAGAGAAAAGAACAGGGTTCATATAGGAGTTTAGGTTTTTGTCCACCTGTCGTGTAGGACATAAAAGGAAGACCCTTTCCCTTGAGGCATCAAAGATGTAGTTATTAAAAGTCCTCAGGTATCAAATATTCATCATCATTTTTATTAAGTATTTGTTAAACACAAACTGCACACCAGCTGTTGTGTCAGATGTTGAAATTATAAAGGTGACTAAGACATAATCCCTGAGCTTAAGATGTTTCTCAAATAACAGGAAGGGTACTTGTAGACAGATACCATTGGGACATTATAAAATGCCACAAAAAGATATGCACAAAATGCTACATAGAAGGGGTATATGAAATGCCAGATTGAACAAAGAGGGTATGTGTCTAAATGTGTGTCTCTGTGTATATGTGTGTGTGTGTGAGTTTCCCAAGGTTACCAGTATAGAATAGAAATAGAATGAATAAAAGGTACCAACGCATACACACACACACATGCACATACACACACACCCATGGGGCTCAATCATGGAATATTTCATGGAGACAGAAACCCCTGAACTGAGTCTTAAATAATATTAATAGTTTAAATTTATTGAGAAATTATAATGTGCTAGGTAAAGTGATAAGCAGTTTATATCTTAATCAAGTTATTATACCCATTATAGAGATAAAGAAATGGAGTCAGAGTTGAAGTAGCTTCTTCATGGCAGCGCAATCTAGTTAATGAGTGTCATAGTTGGGATTCAAACCCAGTTTTCCCTCAGAACCTGTCTTCTGGACTACCCTGTTATATACCATGTTATATACCGTACACCATGGACCACCATATACCATGATAGATAAGTGAAGTTAGGCACGCTTTGTGCATGCTGGTAACTGGGGCAGGAAGGGCACATCCCAGGCTTGAAAATCAGTCCATCTTATTTTTCCTTGTTTTGTAATCTCACTCTGGTTATGGGATGTTTTATCCCAGGGTTAAAAAGAGATAGCATGGCCACTTTCCCAGGTCATTTTAGGGTATCAGTAAACAGAAAGGAGCTTATTATAATATAATCTATGCTTCTGATCCTCAGGTTACCAACATAGAATAGAAATAGAATGAATAACAGGTTCTGTCCATTTTAAAGTAAAATTTAGTAGGGATGAACAGGAGGATAATTTTATATTTAGATTAATAAGTCCATCTTGAAAAAAATGGTTCACAGGAAAGCAATCCTGGAGTTAGGCTCCATCGGACCACCTGGCAGTCATGACACTTAGGGCACAATAGGTGATTAAGTCCACTCTAGGCTATAAAGAATAAGCAGAAGATCATAAAAGAGAAACAGTGTTCACCTTGACAGAGGAAGACAGACATTAGGATCAATCATAGCTAGCTTCCAGAACACTGAATCAGAACAGAAAGAAATCTTGTCTTATGAACCAGGGGCCCCAGCAACAGTACGAAGATCAAGGGAGGAAAGAGGCTAGTCGACTTCTCACCGGTGATAATGTTATCTAATCACTGGAGATAGAGATGGTCTAAAATCACGCGGTACAAACTTCATGCATCAGAAAAGCAACATAATAAATGATTTATCCTTAGAATCTGCAATGAACTGGTATTTATGTTCCTCTAAATTCATATATTGAAATCTAATCCCCAATGCACTTGGAGGTGGAGCCTTAGGGAGGTGATTAGGACATCAGAGCCAAGACCTCATGAATGAGATTAGTGTCCCTATAAAAGAGACCCCAGAGAGTTCTCTTGCTCCTTTTGCCATGTGAATAACTGAATAACCAGGAAGAAGATGGCTGTCTATGAAGAAGGAAGCAGGCTTTCACCAGACACCAAATCTGCTAGCACCTTGACCTTGGACTTCCCAGCCTCCAGAACTGTGAGAAATAAACTTCTGTTGTTTATAAGCCCCCCCAGGCTGTGGTGTCCTGTTACAGCAGTCTGAATGGACTAAGACAGGACCTCAACCAACAAAGGAAGGACTAGAAGGAGCTGGTATTGCTATAGATTATCTTGAGAATTTTGGAATAAGGATTTCTGGGGGAGACAACCTTTCTGTGAACTGGGAGGTCATGAAGGGGATAGTAGAAAAGTAGCTCCAGGGATGGATGGGTCGGAGAAGGCTTCCAAACTATCAGTTTCTCTGACGGGTTTTTTCCATGTTTCCAAGCTCCTACCTTCTTGTAATGACAAAAACAAACTGAAAATAAAGAAAGAGGAAAAGTAGATGTAGAAGTGGAAGTGGACCAAAGAGGAAGACAAAGAAGAAGAAAAGAAGAAGGTCGGGCGCCTGGGTGGCTCAGTGGGTTAAAGCCTCTGCCTTCGGCTCAGGTCATGATCTCAGGGTCCTGGGATCGAGGCCCGCATCGGGCTCCCTGCTCAGCGGGGAGCCTGCTTCCCCCTCTCTCTCTCTGCCTGCCTCTCTGCCTCCTCGTGATCTCTCTCCCTCTGTGAAATAAATAAAAAATTAAAAAATTAAAAAATAAATAAAAAAAAAAGAAAAGGAGAAGGTCAAAATGGAGGAGACACAGAGGAGGAAGGAGGGAGGAAGGGAGAGAAGGAGGATAGGCAAGAAGGTTCTGTAAAATGACAAAGGTAGAAAGGAAATTTAAGGGGAAAATTAAAGCATAAAATTAAGACTAAGATAAAAGATAATAAAATAAAATAAAATATTAGCCAAAAAAAATATACTGTTAAGGTAAAACCTAAAGAATAACAGAAAAGGAAAGGAAAAACTAAAACAAGTGAGATTAAAAAAAAATTAAAACATGAAAAGGAGAGGGATAAAAGATTAAAGATAAAACCAGGATAAATAAAAAACGTAAAACCACTAGGACCAGTGAGATCAAAAGCTGGAAACATGAAAGTCAGAGGGATAAAAGATAAAAGCTAAAACAAGAAAATCCAAGTTAAAAGCAATACTTAGAAGTCGAGCATAAAATTCTTTTAAAAAACTGTTTAAAATTCGTTCTTTCCTTAAAATAGAGTAGAAAGAAGAAATTTGAGATAGAAAGTGAAGACAAGGGAAAAACAGGAATCCTAAAGAATTAAGCAGAACAAACTAAAATAGAAATAGGGAAAATTTAAGTAGTCAACATACACCATGGCAACAAGAGATTCTAACATGACGTTGAGATGCTGATTTGTACCCCAGCATATGTTCTCGATGCAATAAGGAAACAAAAACAACAGGCCAAAGAGGAGAAAGAGATGAGCTCCTAGTAAGCCATACTCTGAAAATGTATCCTTTGTTCCTGTCCATCCTTCTACCTCTCTAGTCCGCATCTGGAAAAAACGTATATATACTATTTTGCTCTAATCCCAGCTCAGCCTCCACAACTGCTTACCATAAGCAACAGAGAAAATCTCCACAACTTAGGTACAGTGAGACCTAGGCAAAGATACAGAGTTTATTTTGGTTGTTGTTGTTTTTTTTAATTCGCTTGCTTGTCCTTTCAATAGGTTCCTCCCATTTAATCTATTATTCATTCATTAGTTAATTACCACTCAGTTTGAATTAATTTAATTTTACTATTTCTAAGATAACTTTCCTTTTAAAAGGAAGTCCGTTGGAGAGGTATTTTGGATAAGGATTTTCTCTTCCTGCTCTGGGTTTTCATAATTAGCAACACCAGGAAGATTCCTGTTAGATGTCAACCCTTCGCTCCACCTCAACCCCACCCCACTTCCCATCTCCCTCCACCCTTGTCCACCCTGCTACATGTTCTGGGAGGTTGACTTTAATGGACTGTGTCCATGAGCCTACTTACCCACAGCCTTTTTNAACCCTTTTTTTTTTTTTTTTTTTTTTTTTTACTGTGGGAAACATGGGCAGGATATCAGAGAATAAGAGTAGAGTGAGATCAAGGTATTTATTCCTGGGGTTCCCTCACTGACATGGATTGACTCCATCTCCTTATCAAGGCCATAGCTCCTGTCTGATGACCTTCTCCTGCAGCTATTCCCTCTAGATCAGTTCGCANCCCCCCCCCCCCCCCCCCGGTCCCTTCAGTCCTGGAAGAGGTTGCTACCTAACTCCCTAGCAGTAGCTAGCCCTGGGACACTTAGCTCTCCCTTGTTGGCTTCTCCTAGCCCTGTCCTCAGGGTTGTAAATAGCCCTTTTATTAACACCTCAACACTGGGTGTGCCATCTGGGATTCTGTTTGACACAGTAGGTTAAAGTACATCAGAAGCAAATTTAACTTTGGCATTGACCACCCTAATATGCAGTGCCCTCATACTGCACATGGGCTGTCTACAGATCCCCATTTTAACATACATCCAGGGTTCATAAAGACATTATTATCTAGAATGTATCTAACTTCCTTTTCTATCAAAATTATCTGTGTAGTGAGCCATTTTCCCAAGATGCAGGTCTCTTCAATGTGCATGGAGGTGAATGCCCATAACTAATCTCTGCCAGAAAATGAGTTGTCTCTCATGCAAGTAGGACAATGTTTCTTAATGGCGCTCAAATTACATAGGCATGAATCATTGCAAAAAACAAATCTGAACATCTTTTCCTCCAGTTTTGTCCTCCACCCGTATATTCTAAGTACTGCAACCAGATTAATTTCTCTATAAAGACATTCTCATTATGCTATCCACTGATTTTAAAGGCCTCAATTGCTTCTCATTGTCCATGGGATACATTCAGCCATTTAAGATCTACAATCGGGCTCCAAGTTGTGGATAAGTCTAGCATTAGGGGAATAGTATAAGGTGGAAAGGGGAAAGAATCTCAATATCACCCCCACTTTACAAATATATTTTCTTCTTATATTCTTCAATAACAGAAGAATAACATCATGTGGCAGGGGTGGACTCTTCCATGAGATAACAACTCGTAATTTTTCTTTGACTTTAGTTTCTATGATGATGGAAAGTTGCAAAGGTTTACACTGCCAAGCAACGGTAGTAGTATGACTTATGCTTCACAATTTTCTTAACTGACTTCATGTGCTTTTGAGTTCCATTTCTGCTATTTTTTAAACTAATTAAAATGTTTTCTGAGACTTTGTGACATTTACCTGTAGCACTATAAGTAGGTCATCATCTGAGGTATCAAGGTCATGTGGTGTCTTCCAGTCTTAATGCTGCATAAAGGCTTCCTTCAGCAAAACCTGGACATAACCACCGTGTACCTTCTGACTTCCTTCCAAGCTTCATTATTCCCTTACCCGAAATGTCTTTTATTCTCCTTTCTGCTTATCCAAATACTGCTGCCACATGTCATGTGCTAAATAATTAGTAGGTGTTTCCATTATTATAACCCTCAAAACTCAAAACTCTTTGCAAGCTCTATTCTGTAGAGAACTTATTGTTTACCAGTGAATGTGTCATATGCTTCTTTATAGTATGTGTCTCTTAATATAGGTCAGGTCTCCCTGATTAGACTGTAAGCACCTTTAAGAAGTCACCATGTCTTTGTACCCACATTAGCACATCACACCCCAAGAACTGAAAGAAAATAGAAGAAAAATAGCATATAGCTTAAGGCAAAGCTTACTTTACCTACCAAAGGCAGTTCTAAGGCAGAAGACCTCTCAACCTAACAGAAAAGGGAACTTCTCTGTTCTTCTTTTATGCTCTAATACAAAACTTAAACTATCCCAAAAAAGAAAGTATTTGTAAATGACCTTCTACCTGACCAGGGTCACTGATTGCAGGAAAAGTCTAATCAGGCAAATATGCTGTGTTCCCTAGGACTCTTTTCATGGGATCTTCTTTCCAGTGAATCCCTTTGCTATCCTATGGGGCAGCTCTTTGTAGTCTCCAACGTATCTTCACACTTAATTTCCTCAGTCATGTTGTTGTGTATTAGGTAGGGCACAGACCAGGTTGTAAGAATAAATAAACCCCGCAATTTACTCACTCAAACAAGACAGTTGCTTCTCTCTTGTGTAACAGTCAAGACGTAGATGCACAGTCCAGGATAAATAAGTGGCTCTGCTCCAAAAGGATGTCTAAAGACCCAGGTTCCTCTCATGTTGTGCCGTGCCATCCCCTAAGCAGTTGCCCTTGTCCACATGGTCAATGCTGGCTGATCATATCCACATTCTAGCTCATAGGAAGTAGGCAAAAGGAAGTAGAGAGCAGGGATGCCTGGGTGGCTCAGTGGGTTAAGCCTCTGCCTTCGGCTCAGGTCATGATCTCGGGGTCCTGGGATCGAGCCCCACATCGGGCTCTCTGCTCAGCAGGGAGCCTGCTTCCTCCTCTCTCTCTGCCTGCCTCTCTGTCTACTTGTGATCGCGAGAGAGAGAGAGAGAGAGAGAGAGAGAGAGTCAAATAAATAAATAAAATCTTTAAAAAAAAAAAAAAAGGAAGTAGAGAGTAACCAAATTCCTTTAAGCAGTTTCTGTCCCACAAGGTAAGGTTATTTTCTTAAACAGGACCGTAAGACCCTAGGTTGTCAGCCATAATTTTATATTGCACTGGGGAGGCAGGCAGTGTTCTGGGAGTGGAGGCTTCAAACCCCATGTCATAATATCACAATACTATCATCACCTAGAACCAAAGGCTCTTTTGTGTAGATATCCAAAAATGTGCCCCATGATCAGCATCTCATCTCCAGCTTGTGTGTGCATGCAGCTTGAATGTGAGTCAATAAATAACTGTTCTGTAACTGAAAGGTATCAAGTACTGCCGTGCTTCCTCCTCCAGTCTCTTCCTTCTCCAGGTTCCCGGTCCTGTACCTAACTAGTATTGTCTACTCCCTAGCACCCTTGAGCTCAGGCCTAACGCTCTAAGCCAGCAGTTCTTCAACTGGGCACTTCTGCCCCCCAGGAAACATTTGGTAGTGTCTGGAGACATTTGTGGTTGCCGTCACTGACGAGGGCCTCAGGTACTACTAGCATCCCGTGGGTGGAGGCCAGCGGTGTTGCTAAGCATCCCACCGTACACAGAAGGATAGCCTTCTATGGCAAATGAGGATCCAGCACAAAACAGAATATTAGCAAGGCTGAAAAACCACTCTCGAGGACAGTTCTGTTTCCTCTCAGAAATCTTAACAGTGAGCCAAGCGCAAGCTCTCAGGACAGTAGGTGCTTGTAATTGACACTGTGCTTTTTATCCATGCTTTGGCCTGTTTTT
Organism: Ailurus styani; assembly: GCA_002007465.1. Lineage (NCBI taxonomy): Eukaryota > Metazoa > Chordata > Mammalia > Carnivora > Ailuridae > Ailurus > Ailurus styani. Next base: position 11,624,772 of record LNAC01000005.1, read on the forward strand.
CTCACCATACATTGCTTCAGACCCTTGATCTGGGTTCCTACAAAAGCTCATCGTCTCAGTAGTCTATGACCACTGACACTATTTAAGTTGGTCTTTTAGTGAAATAAAATTTTATTATCTTTCAGGGAATGTTAAAAATGTGTTCTCAATTCCAACCAAGAGTGAACGTAGCAGTTAGCTTACTGGGAAGAGCATAGGCCCGAGGACCAGGTTCTTGATCTTGTTCTGCTACTAACTAGCTGTGTGATCATGAGCAAATTATAGTCCTTCTAAGCTATAGTTTTCCCTTTCAGTGAAATGAACAGTGGGACTCATTTAATCACCAAATTATTCTTGTTGTGTCTAGTCCCCAGTTGTAATAATTACCTCTTCATTTCTCTTTCTTTTTTATTTACACATACACATTTCTGCAAAAGAGGTTTTTTCCTCAGTTAAATTTATATTGCCTAGAATTAAACCAGGAGTAGTTTACAAGAACCATTATTAAGTCAACAGGCAATCTACCCATATCCTCATCTAATTCTTTTCTCTAGTTTCAAACTTACCATTCCTCAATTGTGTGAGCTCAGTCAAGTCTTAATCTCTCTGGGCCTTAGTTTCCACTTGGCAAAGTGAGTTAATTTCCAGATTCCTTTCCAGTTCTGATATACTGAGCCTATCCAGAACCTTCTCTGGCCTGACCTTACACTGTCTTAACCCCTTGTGATGACTGGTGTCATGAAAATATAACACTCACAAGTGAAGACATCAGCATTCCGTAAAGGGGCAGTAGGAAAAACGTTTATAGTAATGACTGACCATGAACATGCAAAAAAAAAAAAAAAAGTGGTTATTTTGTGACTTCATCTTTGCAGTGTTTTCCTTTTTTTTATTGTATTTTACAACTCAAACTAAAAGAGCCAGCAATCAAGTTTAAATATAGACATACCATAGAGCTGTTTCTTTTTAATTTCCAAGTAACTTGCCCAACCTGATTTTCTACATTATTTAAAAAAAAAAAAAGACACACATAAAATTTCACTTTTGTCCTCAAACTCTACCAAAAAAAAAAAAAAAGTCTGTTTAGAAGCTGGTAAACGAATCTTTCTGCATCCTAGCAATTCGCCTTCAATTTAAGGGTATATCATGGGAACATTGGCAGGATTCTGTAGACTGAATTAAATTCACTGTGTGAAGAAATTGAGGCTCTCACTTTAACAGTCTGCTTAGGTGACTGGTTAACTGAACAGTCAGGACTTGTCAAATACAAACAGTAAGAACTTTCATTTTTTTCCAATCATGGCTGCCAGTGTGCTAATGAGTCTCTTTCTTATCTTTGCAAATGTGCGAAAGTTCCATATCTTTGCAACCACTTTCAATTATTTATCCACCACCACCCCCCCAGAAAAAACCCTCAAAAAACTCAGTCCTGTTTAAAATCCCAGTGTCTTCCTCCCCACCATTCCTCCCTGCCCTGTACTTCAGGGCACTGCAACAGGAAGGAAAGGGGTGAGGCCTGCTCTGTCATCTTGCCGTCCTCTCTGACACTAAGTATTGAGAGAAGGAATGTACATAAAGGAAGAAAAGAGTGTTTGCTTAATAGCTAAGTGATTGTTAGATGTTGAAGCTTCTCCAGCTAACTCAATCTGACCAACCATGCCCTCTGTCCAGCAGTCATCAAAAGACTGCTTCTCTCTTTGAGTATCTGAATGAGCTCTGGGGAGGTGTGGGCCTTCCTGATTACACAGTTCCTTAATATGAACATAAAAGCTATCACCACCAACTACCACCCCCCCACCTCCCCTCCCCCACCCCATACACACACTCTTGCCTTGACCCTATAACTTGGGCCACTGGAAACTTAATCTTGCCGAATAGTGGAAGGCAAGTCCTCCCCTGCTCTCCTCCTTCTTTCTGCCTGGCATAATATCTCACACCCTTTTCCCTGTAAAGACAGGGACATATCAGCAAGTCTGTGCCTAAGTAAACAATCACTGCTGGAACGAGGTAAGTGTCCCTTTCTTGCAGGTATTTCCAATCTTTAAGTGGTTTGCCCTTTTTCTCCCTGCAAAGAGATGAAGAAACAGCCATAACATTCTCTATTAGCTGATAACTCATACCCTGGCAATTTTCTCGATCTGCTCTTTCCTTTTTCCTTTATCTCTATATATACCCCCTTTTCTCTCTTCTTTCTTCCATTCTTTTTACTTGGGCTGGTGGGAATGGTGATTCAAATGACAGTGTCTGCTGACTCTCAGTTCACCCAGGAAGGGACATGAAGTCCCACCTGTTTGTTATGATCTTCAGAATGTGGGGTACCTTGTACCTCTTTTGTCCCTGTTTTTTTATTCTACCTACCAGTTTGAGGACAAAGGGAAAGTCATACCTGCATGAGTTTCACTCTCACATCACCAAGTCATCTGGAACATCACAGACTCTGTGACAGAGAGCAGTACCTCCATCTACATAGAAAAATGACAGTCCAGAGACATACCTGGGTTCAAGATCCAGCTCTACCTCTTAATGTTGTGTTGTTGTGGCAAATTGCTCAATTAAGGCTTGAGTTCCTCATCTCTAGAATAGGAACAGTATCAACCTTGTGGAGACTTGAGCTGGCTGTGACTTATAAAAGGGTTCAATAAGACACATTATTTAGGGTGCCTGGGTGGCTCAGTGGGTTAAAGCCTCTGCCTTCGGCTCAGGTCATGATACCAGGGTCCTGAGATCGAGGCCCACATCAGGTTCTCTGCTCAGCGAGGAGCCTGCTTCCTCCTCTCTCTCTCTCTGCCAACTTGTGATCTCTCTCTCTCTCTCTCTGTGTCAAATAAATAAATAAAATCTTTAAAAAAAACACATTATTTAGTATTTCCATGACATTGACAAGCAGCATTGTGACAACAATGTGCAAGACACTGTGAGTAAGTCTTGGTGTCTGACNACATTATTTAGTATTTCCATGAGATTGACAAGCAGCATTGTGACAACAATGTGCAAGACACTGTGAGTAAGTCTTGGTGTCTGACATCAAGGAGTTCACAATCTCATACAGAAACTGACACATAAAGACATTGCTATAATAAAATATGGCAAATTCAAAGAAAGATACATCTGAAGTGCTTATGGGGTCAGAATGAAAGAGGGGCATAATAAGGTAAGGGGATTAGGAAGATCTCGGTTTTAAGGTTTTAATTGCCTTCTATTCATTCTGTTGATAAGAGAGGATTTCCTGCCCTGGGGCTGTGGTTTGGCTGAACATTGTAACCCCTGACAGTGGACAAAAAGACACTAACAGCGGTTTATTAGTTACCTAGGGAAGGAGGCTTTTACTCAGGAACAGGGACGATGGATGATCAGGGACTATGTGAGGCAGGCTTTGTACTATCAAGAAGGGCAGGTGCCCCCAGGTTCCCACACTGGCTGGGTATGATTGGCTTATTTGTATAACTCCACAGACTGGCAGAGAACTGAAACATATTAACTCGGGGTAAGTAGGACCTGGTCCTCATGATAAGGAGGAGGATAAGGTACCTTACCCCTGTCCACAGGAGCAGAGTAGAGGGGGAAACTTGCAGATCATTGAAGGCCCTCCTGATTTGACCAGACATCAAGGTATCACACAGTGTTGAGCTCCAATGTTAGGTCTTAACAACACAGCCTCCCGCAGCAAACATCATCTGAACTTGGACTAAAAGATTAATGATTAGCTATATGAGTGACTGGCCTGGGTTGGGGTTATGACATTCCAGATGAAGGAAATTCCACTGGCAAAAGCTAATTTCTTCATTACATACAAAGTATGTAAGCTCTGTACACATTTAATGTTGCTGAAGCAGAACATGGCAGAATTCCTTCAAGAATAGACAGAAGTTGAACATAAAGAGCCTTGAGGCCAGGGAAAGAGCTTAGACAATACTCTGATATGATAATGTTAAAAGGATCCTAAAATGGTTGGAAGTCCAACAGTTGGAAGAAGGGCTATTTTTAAATAGTTATACAAATTTCTTTGCCACATGTTACTTTAATATCCACCAATATACATTTGTAAATCTCCAAGACAGTGTATGTTATTGCACAATCTTCTTGAACTTGAGGACATCGGTCTTTTAGGGATCATTTTCTATAATACCAATTAACTGTTCCAAAGAAAGAAGTTTAGAAATTACTGTTATAGGTCATGAGGGATCATTAAAAGATTCAAGCTGGGAGTAACATTGTCATATTTGTATTTTAAATTAAACTCTCTGATAGGTGTGTAGAAGAAGAATTTGAAAGAATAAAAATTGTAGTATTTTGTGATCCCAGCCAGAAGGCTGTGGAAGCAATCCAGAAAAGCATTCATAAACAGAAGTAATATAATAGGGACAAGAAAAGGGGAAAATTGAAAGAAACTTTTATTATTAAATGAGGTATATGTATCAGTGGGAGATCTAGGTGAGAAATATACATCAAAATCTCAGTGACTTACCATTATCAATGTTTCTACCCTGTTTATACTAAATGTCTATCATAAGTTGATACAGGGGAGGGGTTCTGCTCCACCAAATCACTTCAGGACCCAGCTGATGAAGATTCTATAATCATACAGCAGCACCATCTGGAAAAGAGAGCTTCTTGGGTCATTATAAAAAGGGAAAAGAACGTGGAAATTCAGACACTGTCTTTGGCTTTCAGTAACACCTGTCACTATGGCCATAGCCAACTGATTAGAATTAGTCACAGGGCTCAGACTAATTGTAAGGGGTCTGGGACATGTGATTGTCCATGTATCTAGGAATGGGATGAAAACCAAGTATTGGTAATACCATTCACAGTAAGGAGGAAGAAACATACAAGGATGCCTCCACTAGTAACGAGATAAATAATAATGCCATCAACTGGAAGAATGAGGGTACCAGAATTGAGAGATGCATGTTAAGGAAGTGAGATAGATGATAACTCCCATTTTGAGCATTTTGAGTTTTACGTGTTGAGGGAGTTTTCCTTTGAGGATGACAAGGAGATTGTTGGAAATTTAAAGTCTAACTCTCAAAGGAGAGTTATATCTTGGAAATAAAATTTAGGAATCATCATCAGTAGTTGAAGCCAGAGTGGAAGTACTATCCAAGGAGAGTGAGATGTTCCCCAAGGATCATCAGAGTTTTTGATCTGAGAGAACACCTAAAGAAAAGGACAATAAACTGTCAAAGTCAGACGAGGAGAAAACCCAGAAATGTCATTTCTAGAAGGTGAAAGGAGGTGAGGGTTTATGAGAGAAAGTAATCAGCAACAACAAACACAACAAGAAGATCAGGCAACAAGGAGCTAAAAAGGTCCCAGCTGACTTGGCAGTTAAGAAGTCATTGATTTTACATATAAGTGAGATTATGTAACATTTGTCTTTCTGAGTCTGACTGATTTCATTTCGCATAACGTCTTCCAGTTTCATCCATGTTGCCACGAATGGCTGGATTTCCTTCATCTTTAAAGCTGAATAATATTCCAGCATGTACGTGCGTATGCATGTGTATTTTGTGTATATATATTACACTATTCAACAATCAAAAAACATTTAGGCTATTTTCATATCTTGGCTGTCGTGAATACTGCTGCAATTATCATGGGAGTGCTAATATCTCTTTGAGATCTTGATTTCATCGCCTTTGGAGATATATCCAGAAGTGCAATTGCTGGATCATAAAGCATTTCTCTTTTTAATTTTTTTTGAGGAATCTCCACACTATTTTCCATAGTAACTATACCAGTTTATATTCCCATTAGCGGTACAGGAAGATTCTTTTTTGCCACACCCTCACCAACAACTTATCTTTTGTCTTTTTGATAATAGCCATCCTAGTAAGTACTAGGTGATACCTCATTGTGGCTTTGATTTCATTTCCTTGATATTTCCCTGCTTCATAATTAGTGATGTTGAGCACTTTTCATGTACCTGCTGGCCATTTCTACGTCTTCTTTAGAGAAATGTGTAATTAGATCCTTTGCCCATTCTTTAACTAGGCTAATTGGCTTTTTGCTATCAAGTTGCATGAGTTCCTTATATATTTGGGTACTAATACTTTATCAGATGTATGGTTTGCAAATATTTTCTCCCATTCCATAGGTTGGCTTTTCACTTGGCTAATTGTTTGTTTTACCATACACTTGAAATATTTCCTTGTCTTGCCAGGTTTTTTGAAAATTTTAATTCCAGTATAGTTAACGTACAGTGTTATACTAGTTTCAGAAGCACAATGTAGTGATTCAGGAATTCTATACATTACTCAGTGCTCATCTTGGTAAATGTACTCTTAATCTCCTTCACCTATTTCACCCATCCCCTTACCCACCTCCCCTCTGGTAACCATAAGTTTGTTCTCTATAGTAAAATGTCTGTTTTTTAGTTTGTCTCTTTTTTCCCTTATTCACTTGTTCTGTTTCTTAAATTCCACATATGAATAAAATCATATGGTGTTTGTCTTTCTCTCTTATTTCACTTAGGATTATACTCTCTAGATCCATCCATGTTGTTACAAATGGCTAGACTTGATTCTTTTTTATGGATGAATAATATTCCACTGAATATATACACCACATCTTCTTTATCCATCCATCTCTTGAACACGAGCTGCTTCCACAATTTGGCTACCATAACTAATGCTTCAAAAAACATAGGGGTTTCCGTTTACTTTTTTAAAAAGGATTTGTTTGTTTGTTTGTTTGTTTGTTTGAGAGAGAGAGTGTGTGTGAGCTGGGGGAGGGACAGAGGGAGAAGGAAAGAGAAAGAAGACTCCCCACTGAGTGGAGAGCCTGACATGGTGCTCAATCCTATGACCCTAAGATCATAAGCTGAGCTGAAATCAAGAGTCAGATGCCTAACTGACAGAGCCACCCAGGCATTGCAGGGGTTTCATATTCTTTGGGTAAATACCCAATAATGGAATTGTGGATCATACAGTAGTTCTATTTTTAACTTTTTGAAGAATCTCCATACTCTTTCCTGCTGTAGCTGCACCAGTTTGCATTCCCACCAACAGGCACAAGGGTTCGTTATTCTCCACATCCTAGCCAACGTTTATTCCTTCTTGTGTTTTTTATTTTAACCATCTGACAGGTGTAAGGTGAAATCTCATTATAGTTGTGCTTTTCATTTCCCTGATGATTAGTGATGTTGAGCATTTTTTCATGTGTCTGTTAGCCATCTATATGTCTTCTATGGAGAAATGTCTGTTATTCATTTTTTAATTGTATTATTTGTGGGTTTTTGGTGTTGAGTTGTATCAGTTCTTTATATATTTTGGATACTAACCCTTGATTGGTTATGTCATTTGCAAATATCTTCTCCCATTCAGTGGGCTATCTTTTAGGTTTGTTTGTTTGTTTGTTTCCTTTGCTATGCAGGAGCTTTTTATTTTGATGTGGTCCAACAGTTCATTTTTCCTTTTGTTTTCCTTGCCTCAGGACACATAGCTAGAAAGATTTTGCTGTGGCTGATGTCAGAGAAATTACTGCCTGCTCTATGGTTTCAGGTCTCACATTTAGGTCTTTAATCTATTTTGAGTTTATTTTTGTGTATAGTTTAAGAAAGTGGTCCAGTTTCATTCTTTTGCGTGTAGCTGTGTGGTTTTCCTAACACCGTTTTTTGAAAACACTGTTTTTCCCAGTGCATATTCTTGCCTCCTTTGTTGAAGATTAATCGACCATATAATCATGAGTTTATTTGTGGGCTCTTTATTCCGTTTCATTGATCTGTATGTATGGTTTTGTTCCAGTACTATACTATTTTGATTACTATAACTTTGTAGTATATCTTGAAATCTGGGATTCTGGTACCTCCAGTTTTGTTTTTCTTTTTCCAGCTTTCTTTGGCTATTTGGAGTCTTTTGTGGTTCCATATGAATTTTAGGATTATTTGTTTCAGTTCTGTGAAAAAATGCTGTTGGTATTTTGATAAGGAAATCTGTAGATCCCTTTGGGTAGTATGGACACTTTAACAATATTTGTTGTATAAATCGATAAGCATGGAATCTTTCCATTTGTTTGGTCATATTCAATTTCTTTCATCATTATTTTATACTTTTTAGAGTGTAGGTCTTTTACCTCCTTGGCTAAGTTTATTCCTCAGTATTCTATTATTTTGGTGCAATTGTAAATGGGATTGTTTTCTTAATTTTTCTTCCTGCTACTTCATTATTAGTGTATAGAAATGCAACAGATTTCTGTATATCATTTCTGTATACCGTGACCTTACTGAATTCATTTATCAGTTCTAGTTGTTTTGGGGTGGAGTCTTTAGGATTTCCTATACGTATTATCATGTCATCTGCTAAATAGTTGATTTTTACTTTTTCCTTACCAATTTGGATGCCTTTTCTTTCTTTTTCTTTTTCTTTTTTTTTTCCCCCTCTTTTTCTGTCTGATTGCTAGTCTTGCCAGTCTTGCCAGGAATATAGTTTTCTTCTTTGTTAAATTGCAAAGAAGAATGAGGAGGAGGAGGAGGAGGAGAAGATGAAAAAGCTATTACAGGAAAAGGTTTATGAGAAGAGTAGAGATACAAGCCGAGCTGACAGGATTTGAAAAGTGAGAGAGCAGTGAGGAAGAGGAAAAGGCAAAGAAAGTGAAGTTTTATTCCTCAACCCCATGAATCACTTACTCATTTACCAATATTTAGTAGGGGCTTATTAGAATATAAACATGACCCTTGAGCTTTCTGCTCTTAATCTTCTGCTCCAGAGGATGTGTGCTGCACCTCCCCCTGCTAGTCTTGTAATATTTTCTACATTCCTTTATTTTAACACTTCTAACAGTATATTGTACTTATTTATTTTCATACCTCTCTTAAGGTAATGAGTTATTTCAGGAAAAAGACAGGGTAAAGATTTTATTGATCTGTTTATACCAGAAGCTCATCATATTGCCTGAGCATTATAAGCATGCAATCATTTTTTAATTAAATTATTTAATCCTCACAACTGGATGAGGTAGGTATGATTAGCCTCATTTCACAGAAGAGCTAGCTGAGACTCAGGGCAGTTACAGGTTATCAGTCACAAGCAGTAAGTGGCAGACCTGAGACTAGAATCTAGGGTTTTGATTCAATGTCTGTCTCTCCATCACACAAGAACTGCTTTGACATCTTTTCTCTTGGAGTGATGGATTCCAAATGACATATGCATTGCTTTTCAAACACTTCACTCTATTCAAGATTACGGACTAGCAGTGCAATCTGAGATGTGGGTAGCTTACTAGATCAAAACCAGTCTGTAAGAATGCCTGGATGGCTCAGTCAGTTTAGCAGCTACCTTCGGCTCAGGTCATGATCCCAAGGTCCTGGGATGGAGTTCCGCATGAGGCTCCTCGCTCAGCAAGGAGCCTGCTTCCTCCTCCCCCTTCTCTCTTGCTCTCTGAAAATAAATAAAATCTTAAAAAAAAAATGCGGACTCCCATAGCACCCAAACCCACAATCATGACTGAATTTATCCCCTGCATACCATAATATATTAAGATTAACCATATGAAGTTGCTGTTTTAGGTTCAAAAGAGTCAAACACCAGCACTTTCATATGGTTCAACCTAATAGTATAGAGTAATTCTTTCTATAGTATGAAACTGAAAGTGTAAACTAGTAGTATAAGTAGTATACTTATAGTATATTAAGTAGTATACATATAGTAATATAAAGTAATTAATATGAAACTAAGCAGTGTGTTAAGGAAGAAAGATTTGGAAACACTCTAACAAGATTTATAACCATGTTGGTTAAGATTTCTAAACTACAGTTTCTTAATCATTATAATGAAGATAAAAATTTCTTCCCAAATGACTGTTGTAAAGATTGAATGCTGTGTTCATGTCATGTAAAATGTCTAGCTCTATCTAGACATGACCCAGTAAAGCCATTAAATCAATGGCAGATAAAATTTTGATCACAAGAGGACACTTTTGATACAAGGTGTTTATTTAAACACTATTTATTTCCCAGGTTTATTCTGGAGCACAATTTCTAACTTGCTAGACATATTTTGTAGTTCAACCTACTTTTAAAGTCCCAGCCGTATTGTCTCATGGGAATCTAACCATATCTCTTCTTGATGAAATTCTAATATGGCCCTTGGATATTCTATGGAAATTGGGTATAAGACACTAGACTTCATAAACTCTTTACTTTTTCCCCATAGATACAGCTAAAATGGGTAAGAATTTCAGTCTACAAACTAAAGTGTGTCAAAATGCATTCTTTATCTTCTACAATGTAATTTTAGATGTATGGCTTAGTCTAGTAACTTCTATCTACTCTTTTAAATACAGAAATTTCTTAAAGAATTTACTTCAGGTGTAAATGCCGTAACACCAGGATTGTCCTCTTCTTCCTGCTCTTATGCCTAGTATTGATAGTGAGCTCCGAGGGCACAGAGGTAAGTGGCACCGGGAGAGAGCAGACAAGATATACCTTAGTCGGTTCATACTTCGATTATGACAGTCCTCCCTTTGGGGTTGATTCTAATCTCTGGCGGTGCTTAGAGACACATCACCCCCATGGAGTGGGGAGAGGGTGCTCACATCTCATGCTCAGGCTGTCAGGACCTGGGACTGACTGTGCTCAAGTGACCCCAGGAGGAACTTGTCCTGTCTGGAGTCCAGCACAGGTGAAATTAGATCTCACTCCAGTGGAGGCTAGACATTCTATGGGTGGTCCCTCTGCTCCCCCTCAATTCTCTAGCAGTAGTAATGTGCTCAAAACTTAACTGGGTCTTTGATCCCTGTGCGCACTGCATCCTTCCAGTGAGGCAAGCCTGAGATCTCTTAAAGGACCACGGGTTCTTTCCCAGTGTGTGTTGCAACCAGAAACCTGAAATCCTCCTTCACTGTTATGAATCCACGAGAAACTTAAACAGAGCTGTCTCTGTCGTCTTCACAACCTAACAGAACATATTGCCTGTCCCCCCAAATGGTAGAAGGAAAAGTTTTCTCTACAGTCTTGCTTGTCTTCAGCATCGGGCACTGGCTTTGCTCAAATCCAGAGCATTAAAGAAGCTCTGTAGAGTCCTATCACCACTCCCAGAATCCAGCTTGACGAGGCAAAGGCAGGCTTCCCAAATTCACATTCGACTCTTCCGTCTGTACTTCTCTTTCCCCTCACTCCTTCCTTGAAGTCTTAAATTATTAAATCCACTGTGGGAGTTCGGGGTGAAGAGAATTCTTCAGAGAGTTTGCATATGTAGAAATCCAGCTGACTTTCGAGATCTTTTAAACTGAAGAGCCGAGAACAGCCATGTTTATTATTCAGGTTCCCCAAGGACCCTTTTCCCTTCTTCCTGTCCCCAGTAGTGTATAACCACAATTTTATTGTCTAGGCCAGGGGTGGGGATGAAGGGCTTGGATTGTAAGTGAAGAAATTCTGCTTGGGATTTAATTACAGAACAATTCTGTATCTTCCTTTTGTGAAGAATAATACCTAGGTATCAATATGAACCACTTATCATGTCACCAACACCAAATACAAATAGTTTTAATATGAACACTTATACCAAGCGCAGCATTCTATAGCCAAGGCTTCTCAACATCAGCACTACTGACATGTTGAGCTGGATAATTCTGGTGGAAGATTATCCTGATCATCACAGGACATTTAGCATCATCCCTGGCCTCTACTTCCTAGAAACTAGTAGCACTCATCCCAAATTTAACAGCCAAACATGTCTCCAGATGTTGCCAAATGTCCCTTGGGCAGGGTCAATCACCCTCATTTGAGAATTGCTGCTATAAACTCATCCTAAGCAACGTGGGATGTCTGTGTAATGCTTCTAAGTATTTGGATGATAGAAAGCTTCTAAGAAGCCCTCTGTAGCTGTAACTTTGCAAAATGACCTTTTTTATCTTCCCTATGAGTCAGGTAGCACAGATTACTGGCCCCATTTCCACAGTTAGAAACTTGGAAGCATTCAACTTTCCCAATCAGGTCATGGAAGTCTGTACTTTCATTTTCCCCCTCTGAAAAGTGAAAATGATAATCACCACATTTCTTCCCCAGCCCGAGGTCAGGCAATAACCACCAAGCAATGCCCTTTCCTAACTGCTGCTCCCAAATTCACACTAAGCAGCTTCGAAGATAAATTTACATTTGCCTGTCTTTCTATTTGTGGACATCAGAAATAAAGCCCTCAACATAAATAAAATGGCAGCAAGCCACATGTTTCATCAATGTAACCGCCAAATTACACAGAGTAAAAAATCAGTTCCATTCCAGAAAACCAGTAATAATCAGATAGGTTTTTTTCTGTCATACCCAGACACAATACAATTTTTAAAACACAGATATTAATGTGCCCAACATGCCTACCACAATCACCTCCATGACACCAATCTAGCACGTGGAAATGAGTGCAGATAAGCTATAGATACAAACAGCTGTGAACTGTCAGCTCTACAACATTCTAGTCACGTGGATTTCCAAAGCCAAGAAATTATACAAGAACATATAATGGTTTCTGAGCCATAAAAATACATGGCCTCCTAGTTGCTAAGGCTATCCAACCCGATCCCAGAGGAAAGCCAAAAAATATGGGATATTTGAAGATGGCTGAGAATTGCAGGAGAAATCTATCTCATTGGGAAATAAAATTTACCTGTCTTGGATACATGAGCTTGCTACTATATGATTATGACAGGTTGTGTGCAATACATCTGTGAAAACCCGGGCAGAGACTACATACGTCACATCCACAAATTGGGAAAGCATTCAATTTAGAAATTAGATTGAGTGAGTCTCAATAAATATTGTTAGAGTGTGAGTGAAAAAGGGATATGAGACTAAAAAATATACCTAAAAGAAATCAAGGACTAGGCAAATAATTAATATAAGTTGAAAATAAACTCTGGCCTGATGGAAGGGTCATTACTAATTTAATGCATGATATTTTTTCCAGCTGCATAATCATAATAACTGAGAGATATGCAAAATGAGTCCATATTATTTGCTGCACATAGCTATTTGTTAACTCATGCATAGCTAAAATAATAAAGACTGTCCTCTTCAAGACAGTTGTAAAAAGATGATAACTTCAGCATTAAATATAGCAACACAGGTAATTTGTTATAGTTACTATAGCAATCGATTAGAGTCACGTGTATTTTAAATGTAAACAGGTATTTCTAGCTGAAATTTTGAATTTGCGACAAGGTATATTAATCACAATTTTGTTAGTGTCTTTTAACATAAATGAATTTTAAAATAAAACCTTGTGAGCATCAGTGAGCCAAAGTTGAAATCATCAGGAAAAATCTAAAACTCCTGCAACTAAAAAAATTTTCCGACAATATCCTATCTCTGCCTATGAATTTGGAAGGTCTTGAGTGCCCTCTACAGGATATTTAAATAATATTCACAGATTTGACGTTCACTTTCCCAAGATATATTTGGACAATTTTAGGACACACACATACAAGAAAGTGTATTGGAGTTTTATTTTTTAAAGCATTACATGGGGGGGGGAGTGGCTGGATGTCTCAGTTGGTTAAGTGTCTGCCTTCAGCTCAGGTCATGATCCCAAGGTCCTGGGATTGAGTTTTACAACAGGCTCCTTGCTTGGTGGGGAGTCTGCTTCTCCCCTGCCCCTCCCCCACCCCACTCATGCATTCTCTCTCTCTTTCTCTCACAAAATAAATAAAATCTTTTTTAAAAATAAATTTAAAGCAAAAAAAAAATTTAAAGCATTACATGTTTACCACATAAAATTTTTGGAATTAAAAAACTCACAGGGGAGGAGTTGAGATGACAGAGTAGTAGGGGGAGCCTGAGCTTGCCTCCTCCCTGAACACAGCTAGGTCTATATCGAATCATTTTGAGCAACTAGGAAATCGATCTGAAGATTAAGAAAACAAGCTACACAATTGGAGGGAGAGAACATGGCAGATGCAAGGTTCAGAGCTGGGAACTATGGGAGAGAAAAGCCAGGGTGCCACAGAGGGGAGGGAGCCCTTCTCACAGAGCGAAGTCAGGGAGACAGAGCAAGCGTTGGAGAGTGAGCCCTGTGAAGGGTTCACACAATATGCTGTGATGAGAGAGACATACGGGGAGAGATCACTCCCCTTCCTGGAGTTTTTGGAAGAGGGTGTATTGCCTCTGCAAGGACAAAAGGCCCACCCACTGATATTGAGCAGCCATTCAACTGCAGGGGATAGAGGCTTACGCAGAGGGCAGATCACCAGGCCGCAGCTTGTTGCTGTGCTTCACCATAGACTCCAGCCACCACATGCACAGCCCGGTGACTGCTTTTCTGGGACAGAATGGTGCCGGACACAATGCTGCAAGGTTTTTCTCTAGTGGAAGAGAGCAGGTCCATGCCTTGCTGAGCCATTTAAGATTAAGTTTTGAATCCCAGCCTCTGGCCAGAGTTAAAACACAGGAGAACTGTGGTACTGGGCATGTCAATGGCCCCAAGAAAGACAGATTAGGGCAGAAAGCTGAGGAAAGACTGGGACACAGAAGAGGAGATGGCTCACTCTTCTGTAAGGGCCTCCTAAACAGCAGTGGCTTCAAGTTCGCCTCCCCAAGGAAGAGAGGGTAGAGTGATGCCATCTTCCACCCCTCCACCCACCAGCATGGTCAGACCTCAGAGAGAAACACAATGCCCCCAGTGGAAGCTGGAGTTGCTTACACCAAACCCCACCCCCCTGCGCCCTGCAAGGCCATCTTTACAAGGACAGGTCTGACTGTGAGCCAGCTCAGCAGACCTCTTCCTCAGAAGACCAACACACACTCCTTGCATGTACCAAGTCTTCTGATCACAGAGTGGTCCAAAGCATCATCTTCATTTCTGATGGAAATAGGACACAGCTTTCTATTTTTTAATCTTAACTTTTTTCTTTGCTATCAGGCTTATAGTTTCTTGTTTGTTGGTTTATTGGTTTGTTTCCTTTTCTCATTTTTTGGATCAGGCTTCTTTTTTTTCTTTTTTCTTTTTTCTTTTTTACTCTTTGGAATCAGGCTTATAATTTTTTGTTTATCTGTTTGCTTTTTTGTTCCTTTTCTTTTCTTGGATCAGACATTTTTTTTTCCAGGGTTATCTTAACAAACAAATCACAGCACACTTAGTTAAAGGTCCAAACACTCTCCACTGCAAGCATGGAGGAACTCTGTAGACGACTGATCTATGGGAAAGGGCGACCAATATACAATAGCAGAGTGCACACAGCATACACCAGATACATTTCCTGAAGCACCAGTCCCCGGACAGTGTATGACCCCTTCTTAATATAACATTACTCTCAGGAGCAGGAAACATAACAAATATTCATAATATGCAAAAAGATAGAAACATAGACATAATGACAAGATGGAAGAATTCTCCCCAAAAGAAAGAGCAAGAAGAAATCACAACCAGAGATTTGATCAAAACAGATAAAAGCAATATATCTGAAGAAGAATTTAAAACAATAATCATAAGAATATTAGCAAGGCTTGAAAGAAGCATAGAAGACACCAGAAAAACCGGCTGCAGAGATAAAAGACCTAAAAACTAGTCAGGCTGAAATAAAAAATGCTATAACTGAGATGCAAAAGTGAATGGATGTAATCACAAAAAGGATGGAAGCAGCTTAGGATCATATATATGATACAGAAGATAAACTTATGGAAAATAATGAAGCTGAAAAAGGAAGGAAAGAAAACTATTAGATTGCAAATATAGGCTTAGGGAACTCAGTAATTCCACAAAGCACAATAATATCTGTATCATAAGAGTCCCAGAAGAAGAAGAGTGGGAAAAGGTGGCAGAGGGTTTATTTGAACAAATTATAGCTAAGAAATTCCTTACTCTGGGGAAGGAACAGGCATTCAAGTCCAAGAGCCACAGAGAGCTTCCCTCAAAATGAACAAAAGCATGTCAACACCAAGACAATTTTGTGAAATTTGCAAAGTACAAAGATAAAGAGAGAATTCTGAAAGCAGCTACCAACAAAACTTCCTTAACCTACAAGGGTAGACACATAAGGTTAGCAGCAGATCTGTCCACAGAAACTTGACAGGCCAGAAAAAAGTGGCATAATATATTCAACATGTTAAATGGGGAAAATATGCAGCCAGGAATACTTTATCCAGCAAGGCTGTCATTCAAAATAGAAGGAGACATAAAGAGTTTCCAAGACAAGCAAAAACTAAAGGAGCAGGATGCCTGGGTGGCTCAGTGGGTTAGGCCCCTGCCTTCGACTCAGGTCATGCTCCCAGGGTCCTGGGATCGAGTCCCACATTGGACTTCTTGCTCAGCAGGGAGCCTGCTTCTCCCTCTGCCTCTGCCTGCCTCTCTGCCTGCTTGTGCTCTCTCTTTCTCTGGCAAATAAATAAAATCTAAAAAAAAAAAAAAAAAAAACTAAAGGAGCTTGTGAACACTAAACCAACTCTGCTAGAAATACTAAAGGGGACACTTTGAGCAGGAAAGAGAGACCAAAAGCAACAAAGACTAGAAAGATACAGAGATAATCTACAGGAACAATGACTTTACAGGTAATACAATGGCACTAAATTCGTATCTATCAGTAATTACTCCAACTGTAAATGGACTCAATGTTCCAATAAAAATACATAGGGTATCAGAATGGATAAAGAAAAAAAGAAAGACCCATCAATATGCTGCTTACAAGAGACTCGTCTTAGACTCAAAGACACCTCCAGATTGAAAGTGAGGGGGTGGAGAACTATTTATCATGCTAATGGAAATCAAAAGAAAGATGGATTAGCCATTCTTATATCAGACAAACTGGATTTTAAGCCAAAGACTATACTAAGAGATGGAGAAAGGCACTATCTCATAATAAAGGGATCTATATAACAAGTAGGTCTAACAATTGTAAAGATTTATGCCCCAAACTTCGGAGCAGCTAAATATATAAATCAACTAATAACAAACTTAAGGAGCTCATTGATAACAGTATAATAATAGTAAGGGACTTTAACATCTTACTGACAGAAATGGACAGATCATCTGAGCAGAAGATCAACAAGAAAACAATGGCTTTGAATGACACAGTGGACCAGATGAGCTTAACAGACATATTCAGAGCATTTCAACCTAAAGTAGCAGAATACACATTCTTTTTGAGTGCACATAGAACATCCTCCAGAATAGATCACATACTGGGGCACACAAATCAGGCCTCAACCAGTACAGAAAGATTTGAGATCATGCAATGCATATTTTCACAATGCTATGAAACTTGAAGTTGACCACAAGAAAAAATTTGGAAAAACCACAAATACCTGAAGGTTAAAGACCATTCTACTAAAAAATGAATGGGTTAACCAGGAAATTAAAGAAGAAATTAAAAAAATACATGGGAGCAAATGAAAATAAAAACATAACAGTCCAAAATCTTTAGGATGCAGCAAACGTGGTCCTAGAGGGAAGTATATAACAATACAGGATTTCCTCAAGAAGCAAGAAAACCTTAAATCTGAACCTAACCTTACATCTAAAAGAAATAGAAAAATAACAGCAAATAAAGCCTAAAACCATCTAAGAAGGGAAATAATTGAGATTAGAGCAGAAATAAATGATAAAGAAATTAAAAAAAAAAACAACAGGCTGGGTTATGGACATCAGGGAGGGTTTGTGTTATGGTGAGTGCTGTGAAATGTGTAAGCCTGATGATTCACAGACCTGTACTGCCGGGGCAAATAATAAAAAATAAACAAACAAACAGAACAAATCAACGGAAGAAGAAACTGGTTTTTGAAAGAATTAACAAAACCAATAAACCCCTAGCCAGACTTATCAAAAAGAAATGAGAAAAGACCCAAATAAATAAAATCATGAAAGAAAGAGGAGAGATACAACCAACACCACAGAAATACAATTATAAAAGAATTATTATAAGTAATTATGTGCCAACTAACTTGGCAACCTGGAAGAAATGGATAAATTCCTAGAAACATATGAATTACCAAAACTGAAATAGGAAGAAATAGAAAATTTGAATAGGCTCATAACCAGCAAAGAAATTGAATCCGTAGTCAAAAATCTCCCAACACACAAGAGTCCAGGGCCAGGTGGCTTCTCCAGAGAATTCTATCAAACATTAAAAAAAGAATTAATACCTATTCTTCTGAAGCTGTTCCACAAAACAGAAATGGAAGGAAAACTTCCAAACTCATTCTATGAAGCCAGCATTACTTTGATTCCAAAATGAGACAGACGCCACTGAAAAGGAGAATTACAAACCAGTATCCCTGATGAACATGGATGCAAAATTCTTAACAAGATTCTATCTAACTGAATCCAACAATATATTAAAAGGATTATTCACCATGATCAAGTGAGTTTTATTCCTGGGCTGCAGGGGTGGTTCAATATCCACAAATCAATCAACATGATACACCACATTAATAAAAGAAAGGACAAGAACCATACAATCCTCTCAGTAGATGCAGGAAAAACGTTTGACAAAATACAGCATCTTTCTTGATAAAAATCCTCAAGAAAGTAGGGATAGAAGGAACATGCCTCAACATCATAAGGCCATATATGAAAGACCCACAGCTAATTTCATCCTCAATAGGAAAAACCTGAGAGCTTTTCTCCTAAGGTCAGGAACAGGACAGGATGTCCATTCTCACCACTGTTGTTCAACATAGTACTACTGTAAGTCCTAGCCTCAGCAGTCAGACAACAAAAAGAAGTAAAAGGCCTCCAAATCAGCAAGGAAGAAATCAAATTTCACTATTTGCAGATGACATGATATTCTATGTAGAAAACCCAAAAGACTCTACCAAAAAATTGTCAGAACTGATACATGAGTTCATCAAATTCCATTGCATTCTACACACCAATAGCGAAGGAACAGAAAGAGGAATCAACGAATCTGTCCCATTTACAATTGCATCAAAACCCATAAGATACCTAGGAATAAGCTAACCAAAGAGGTAAAATATCTGTACATTGAAAACTATAGAAAACTTATGAAAGAAATTGAAGAAGACGCAAAGAAATGGAAAAACATTTCACACTCATGGATTGGAAGAAAACATACTATTAAAATGTCTATACTACCCAAACAGATCTACACATTCAATGCAATCCATATCAAAATAACACCAGCATTTTTCACAGAGCTAGAACAAAAAATTCTAAAATTTGTGTGGAACCACAAAAGACCCCAAAATAACCAAAGTAATGTTGGAAAAGAAAAGCAAAATGGGAGGTATCACAATTCTGGATTTCAAGCTGTATTACAAAACTGTAATCATCAAGGCAGTATGGTATTGGTATAAAAAACAAAATATACATACAGATCAAGGGAACAGAATAGAGAACCCAGAAGTGGGGCCCAACTATATAGCCAACTAATATTTGACAAAGCAGGAAAGAATATCCAATGGAAAAAAGATAGAGTCTTCAACAAATGGTGTTGGGAAAACTGGACAGCAACATGCAGAAGAATGAAACTGGACCACTTTTTTACACCAGACACAAAAATAAATTCAAAATGGATGAAAGAGCTAAATTGTAAGACAGGAAACCATCAAAATCCTAGAGTAGAACACAGACAGCAACATCTTTGACCTTAGCCATGGCAACTTCTTACTAGACACATCTCTGGAGGCAAGGGAAACAAAAGCAAAAATGAACTATTGGGACTTCATCAAGACAAAAATCTTCTGCACAGCAAAAGAAACAATCAACAAAACTAAAAAGCAACCTATGGAATGGGAGCCAATATTCACAAATATCTGAAAAAAGGTTAGTATCCAAAATTTATAAAGAACTTATCAAACTCAACACACACACACACACACACACACACACACACACACACACACACACACAATCCAGTTAAGGAATGGCCAGAAGACATGAATAGACATTTTCCAAAGAAAACATCCAGATGGCTAACAGACACATGAAAAGATGCTCAACATCACTCATCATCAGGGAAATACAAATCAAAACCACAATGAGGTACTACCTTACACCTATCAGAATGGCTAAAATGAACAACTCAGGAAACAACAGATGTTAGCAAGGACGTGAAGAGAGTGGAATCCTTTTGCACTGTTGGTGAGAATGAAAACTGGTGCAGTCACTCTGGAAAACAGTATGGAAGTTCCCCAAAAGGTTAAAAATAAAATTACCCTATGAACCAACAATTGCATTACTGGGTGTTTATCCAAAAAATACAAAAGTGCTGATTCACAGGAGCACATGCACCCCAATGTTTACTGCAGCATTATCAACAATAGCCAAATTATGGAAAGAGCCCAAATATCCATTGACTGATGAATGGATAAAGAAGATATGGTATATATGTATACAATGGAATATTACTTTGTGATCATAAAGAATGAAATCTTGCCAATTGCAACAATGTGGATGGAACTAGAGTGCATCGCACTAAGCAAAATAAGTGAGAAAAAGATAACATGATTTCGCTTATTTGTGGAAAATAAGAAACAAAATAGATGAACATAAGGGAAGGGAAGGAAAAATAAGATAAAAGCAGAGAGGGAGGCAAACCACAAGAGACCCTTAAATATAGAGAAAAAACTGAAGGTTGTGGGAGGGAGCTGAGTGGAGTATAGGCTAATTGGGTGATGGGCATTAAGGAGGGTACTTGTTGGGATGAGCACTGGGTGTTATATGCAAGTGATGAATCACTAAATTCTATTCCTGAAACTAATACTACACTATATGTTAACTAACTTGAATTTAATTTGAAAATTTCAATTAAAAAAATCACCCAAAGTCCTAACATCTGTAAATAACCACTATCAACTATTTCCATATATATTCTTGATATATATACACATATGCATGCATTTGAGGATGCTTATTTTCTCTTAATAGCATACTGTAAATATTTTATCATAAGTTGTTTGGGTGGAGGTTTTTTAATTCAATTTTTAATGGATTCTCCCAAAATGTGTTTTATTTACAAATCACCATTTCATATCATTAAAATTTCTCAGGGAAAAGTGACATTCAAAAAAAAAGAATTTTTCAGTGATCATTCAGGTGTGGACTCACAAGCAATCAAACTAGGATGTACATGACTTGTCAAAATAAAAATGCCATAAAGATATTCTGAATCATTTCCACATTTTGGATATAAAGTGGTCATGAGAATTAAACTACCTAACTGGGATTAGCATCTAAACTATTTATCTAGGGTTTCAGGCCAGCAACAACATTGCCAAAGCAATGAGGGTAAAGTAATATTACATTTGGATTAGCTAGGTAATTGCCTTGGTTTCTACTTGACTTCTTCACGGTCTTATTATCCTCAAAGATAATTTGCACTTTAGACATAAGGTTGCATGTAGCATTTTGGGTGCTTATCAAATTCAGAGGTGACCTCTTTCTCTAGGACTGATTTCATTTTTTATTATTTTAAATAAAACAATAATGTACACCTTTAAGGATGCCCAATAGATCAAGCATTTTTTTAATATTTATTTATTTGAGAGAGAAAGAAAGCACACTCGGGTAAGGGCAGGGGCAGAGGGACAGATTCTTGAAGCAGATTCTCCACTCGGTGCAGACCCCTATATGGGGCTCAGTCCCACAACACATGAGATCATGACCTGAGCTGAAACCAAGAGCTGGGAGTTTAACTGACTGAGCCACCCAGGTGCCCCCAGATCAAGCATTCTTAAATAATATACAACCCTAAATATAATTTTAATACAATCTTATATGACATTCTGATATTGACATACTAGATTCTCTGCTTATGGGTTAATCCTTTTTTCATATGTTGAAGTGAATATGGTCATTCCACTGCTTAGGTGTAAAGGAACACAACCAAACAACTATTTCAAAATGGAGAGGGGTTTTGATCTTCCTTTATATCCAGAGCAGAAATTGCTGGCAGAGGTGGTGACATCTAACCATCTTAACTCCAGGACCTCCTCTGAGACGAGCTGAACAAGCAAGGCCCTTTCCATTCTGTGACAGCAGTATGAAGCAAAAGGCTGTCTCAATTTTCGAGAAGAGTTCTTAAAGAAATTTACAAAGAGTACAAATTTTATTTGGTTGAAATAGTGTGAAATTCATCTACAGGAAAGGTGTACCCAGATTTTGGAAGGACTTAGAAACAAGAGTTAACAGTCACATTTATTTTCATCTTTTGCCCAAGTTAATTTTTTAAGGATGGAGTGTACAGAGAGTTGGGATATTCATATAAATATATACACAATGTAAAAGGGTTTTAAGACTATTAAAAAAATTGACCATACATAAATATCCAGGAAAAATCTACTCCATGATTGTTAATGCAAATTGGAAAGAGGTGGATAAGAATTTTTTTCTGAGACTTCAAATATTCTCCCTTTGACAATTAAGAAAAATAAAATATAAATGGCAGGTGGCTGTTTGTTTTGAAAAAATTTTATTGGTAACAAACATACAAGGTAAACATTACATAATAATATTTCAGGACTCCCAGGTGTAATTATCTCTCATCCCACCACTGATTTTGGCAATAGAGCACCACTGGTTCTTATCTGTCGCCAGAAACTTCCCTAAAACTTGGGCACCTACATAAATTAATTAGCACTTATTAAAGGAAACAACATTGTGAAGAGAAGTTTATTATCATGAGCCTATAGACTTACATTACTACCCCAAACGGTTATTGATAGGGAGAGAATGGAATATCCCATTCCACTGTTCCAGAAAGGAAGAAAAAGAAATTCTAAGACACCTAGGCTGATGACATTGATTCAGTCGCGGTGGAATTCTAGCCCTGGTCTCCATAGAAGGGGAATCAGTAATTGATGGAGGCAACTTGAATTCTCTAAACACAAGTCAAAACAGACCTTACTTTTTTATTTGACAGGATTGCAAATTCAGCGAATCAGGGAAATGTGATAAATACAGAGATACAGACTCGAGGCTAAAACAGGCAAATATTAAATGGATAAATTCTGGTGCCACCCAGTAAAGTGCTGATCAAAGACTTTTGATATCAACCTAGAGGGAAATTACCAAAAGAGTGTTACAAGGCTCTATCATTGTCTCTGCCATTCCACATTTATCTCAATCAAGGGAATAATGAGAAAAAGGCACGTTTATCAAATCTGAAGGTAACATGAAACTAAGAGGGTGAGCAAACAAGGATTTTAAAAAAACTCTCAATGGGCTAGAGCAGCAAGTCAAATTGAATTAGATAACATTTAATGGGGACAATATTAGATCCTATATTTGAGTCTGAAAGGGGAAAACTGTGACTGTCAAATGCTAATTTGAACTTGTGCTGCTGTAATAGAAGACCAGTAAGACCAGCGACTAGAATGTAAAAATTCTTGCTCTTTATTAGCCACCCACACAGAGACTACCATGAATTAGACAGGCACGGCCTACAGCGTGTAAGCATCTCATCAGCATGGGGCCAGGAAAATGGTAGAGAAGGTCAGAATAGGGTCAGACAGATGCTCAGTCTCAGAGATGGCACCTGGACAACCCGAGGGTATAGCTATTCCAGGCAGTCCAACCTGCCAGGCGACTTCATCCTGAGAGATTATGGGTGGCTGGCTAATTTAGAATTCAGGACAGGCCGACAATTAGGGTCAGGAGACCTGATGATCATAGCAGGATTCCCATCACTGAGAAATTTAAGAGGAACTGGATATATTCCAAATAAAGAAACCTCGGAAGGAGATCTTAGGCAATGCACTAAAGCCCTATTGGCATCTGGGATCTAGCCAAGCCATTTTGCCATCAAGCACTACAGGCAAATGTCTTATATGCTATGAGTTTTTCAAGGGTCTTAAATTATTGGCTCAAAAATACATAGAGAAAACTATAATCTTAAAACAAATATATACAATACAATCTTTAAATATAATAAAACACACACATATATAAACATATATACAAAACAAATATTACAATACAATACAATCTTAAAACAATAGAACATTAACAAGTCAGCTAAAACCCAATGACTTTGGGGTACCTGGGGGGCTCAGTTCTTAAGCATCTGCCTTCTGCTCAGGTCATGATCCCAGAGTCCTAGAATCGAGACCCGCATCGGGCTCTCTGCTCAGGAAGCAGGCTTCCCCCTCTCCCACTCCCCCTGCTTGTGTTCCCTCTCTCTGTTCCTTATGTTCCACACATGAGTGAAACCATATGATAATTGTCTTTCTCTGCTTGATTTATTTCACTTACCATAATCCCCTCCAGTCCCATCCATGTCGAAGCAAATAGTGGGTATTCATCCTTTCTGATCGCTGAGTAATATTCCATTGTATATATGAACCACATCTTTGTGTGTGTGTGTGTTATGTTAGTCACCATACAATACATCATTAGTTTCTGATGTAGTGTTCCAAAATCCATTGTTTACATATAACACCCAGTGCTCCATGCAATATGTGCCCTCCTTAATACCCGCCACCAGGTTCATCCAACCCCGCATCCCCCTCGCCTCTAAAACCCTCATTTTGTTTCTCGGAGTCCACAGTCTCTCATGGGAACCATATCTTCTTCATCCATTCATCTGTTGAAGGACATCACAGCTCCTATGAACAATGAGGTGCATGTGCCCCTTCTTTTCACTACATCTGTATCTTTGGGATAATACCTAGTAAGAGACTCTGGACTTAGGAAAACAAACTGAGGATTACAGAGGGGATGAGTGTGGGAATGGGGTAACAGGTGATGGCTATTAAGGAAGGCACGTGTTGTGATGAGCACTGGGTGTTATACGCAACTCATGAATCGTTGAGCACTACATCAGAAACTAATGATGTACTATATGTTGGCTAACTGAACATAATTAAAAAAGGTATATATGTACATATATACATATATATACCTTCCACAGTTTGTTTACTGCTTCTTAGGATATCACAGAGGTACAGATGTGGGTGAGAAAGGAATCCAAAGCAGCTTTTAGAATAAATGTTGTAACAGATTTGGAGCCATTGGAAGGATTACACCCATTTGGCATCCTTATCTGCTGCTGAGATGCACAATTACAAATATCTGACAACCTTATAATATAAAGTATCTACACAGCTATAAAAACGGAGATACTGATAAACTCCTAATATTTCTGCCCCTATGTAGAAGGAGAAGGAAGAACTGGAGAGTGGCAGACTATAAGGTTTATTTCAATAGGTCATTTTCTTTTATTTTTTTTTTAGATTTTATTTATTTATTTGACAGAGAGAGAGAGAGATCACAAGTAGGCAGAGAGGCAGGCAGAGGGAGGAGGAAGCAGGCTCCCTGCTGAGCGGGGAGCCCCATGCAGGGCTCGATCCCAGGACCCTGGATCATGACTTGAGCTGAAGGCAGAGGCTTAACCCACTGAGCCACCCAGGCACCCCACAATAGGTCATTTTTTAACAGCAGTTGAAAGGCTGATCATGAGTGTGATCTAGGACACTTCAGGTAAGTGCAAGTAGGGACTGATGAATATAGGAAGGGAACACATTGGCTCCTATAACTGGACCAACCACTGTCCACTCAACATTTCTTATTTGCTGACAACTAAAAGAGAGAGGGAAATCTCTCCTCTGACTTTTGAACAAAAGTCCCAGATTTCTCTAGAAGTGAACCAGTTTGGGTCACCTCCCTATTTCCAAGAAATAATTTGATCAGGGGATTGCTGGGAGCTGCTTGTTTTAGACCTGGATTATTGACTAGTCTTGAGCCAGTCACCACAGCAAAGGGGATGCTATTTTAACAGTGGGCCTAAGCCAGTCAAGCTCCACAACAGGAAATGTGAGGTGAGACTGTGGATGCTCCTCAAAGGGAAATAAATTTACTTCTGCCTACTCATGGATTAGAAAAGCTTAAATATCTATATTGTCTAAAACACAATTTAAGTACAATTGTATACCATCCTCTCAGGTCCATTAAACACAGTGGGGAGTAATTTTTATTTTCAGATTGGAAAATGTATCCAAAATGGAGTGCTCTAAGTAATAAAGGGAAATACTAACATCCAGATCCTTCTACGTTTGTACTAGCTCCATGCATCTTTATTCAGTGACATCAACTTAATTTTATCTGTACATTCTGCACCACTAAGAAGGCCCCAGGGGCTGAGAGGAAATTTTAAGAGCTTCTGCGTAGTTATTGTTGCTAGGAAACAATATCCTTGGTATCCAAGTGTTCAGGCTTTGAGGCGCTGTGTGAAGTCACTGGCTCATAAAGGAAAGCCTTTGGTAAATAGGTTGTTTAGGTGTGAGTAAATTGATGTTCGCTTTCTGTGGCAAAATGTTCTTGTGTAACCTTTAAATAATAGCGTATTTCTAGGCCTCTATTCTTTCCTTTGGATCCAGCTGCCATTACTGCTCTCATGAGACCTCAAACTTCTACCTGAAAGGGAGTGACCATTTTCTTTTTCCCCCAAATCATGTGTAATTATCTCAGTGCCTTGAACACTAAGCCTAACAGGTTTTAGTTAAACAAAGTACAAGTGAACTTGGAAATAAAGACCCAGACCACTGACCATATAAACAGTTGAATGCTATTAAAATCTGTATTGGTTGATGGCCATATTCCAGCTCTTTTTTGGGCATGGCACTGAAGAGTTCTGCTGCTCTTCGGGATTGGGAGTCAAGGAGCGGGGCTGTCTTGGCTCACCACTGCCTTCTCTTCTTTCAACCCCAAGCTCCAGACTATCTCCACACTCTCAGTTCTAATTATTGCTTACATTTCTCCTGTAGGATCCTATGACTCAAAAACCCAGCTTGAGGTTGTAATTTATCACCTAATTACTCAGTAAGGCTAAAATTAACAAGCAGCTTTTCCCATTCTTTTGATGTCTAGATCCACCTGCAAGGCCCCTATGAGCAAAATCATCTCGATCAACGAGTAAATCCAGCTCAAGAATGCTACCGTATCAAGTCACCCCTATCAGGTTACCAGGTTGGGGCAAAAATTTAGGTCCCTAAGCTGCAAACAATATTCACGAATTCATTTTCTTGAAAATATATATTAGATACTTACTAGACAGAATCTGTTCTAGGCATCAGGAAGGAATTCTGGGGTGAAATATATAGCATATTAGGTGACATTTGCAAGCTCCCAGAGAACAAGAGCCCTGTCAGTTTTACTTAGCACTAGACCTCCAGTACTTTTGCAGTACCTGGCACATAGTCAGCCTCAATAAATATCTACTCCTTGAATAAATGGAAACGTGTGCACAGGTTAGTGCCTTGTTGTCAAGTTAAGGTTGATCACGCAAGGCCAGGACTCCTGATGATAAGAAGCAAGAATTCAATAGTCTACAAACTTTTATTTAATGCTGACTACATTCTGGGAACTTGGTACATAGGCTAGACACTGAGGTACAAAGAAGAATGGAAACCAGTCCCTGACCTCAAGGAACTCAGAGCCTGGTGGGAGAAAGACAAATAAGCCAAGTAAAATTCAACATGGTTTTGTGTTTTGTTCAAGGCAAACACACAGCTGAGTTGATAAAAGTCAATTGGAAGCAGGAAGAGCTATGACTAGTTGCCTTAGGTATCTGCCTACTCTTCTTCCTACACTCAATCATGGCTACCAATCACTTTACTCCTCAGCCCACTTTTACCTTTGCATACTGAAATCTTTGAAGATTTTATAATGTTTGTATATATTTAACTTTGCCCTTTAAATTTCAGTTTTCCTGCCAGAATTGAGTTGCTTATTGAGTAAATTTTATGAAGTAAATCACAGTTTCCCACTGACATCATCCTAATGTTATGTTATTCCCTCTACATGTTATTCACTCTACGTATTATTCCCTCTGGCAGGCAGGCCTGCTCCACCCATCTGCCCAAATCCTCTGCAAACCCATCTCTAACTCCCTGAGGTCCACGATTTGCTCGGCCTGCTATTAGACCATGAGATATTAAAGAGCAGTGTCAATTCTGACCCACTAAATATCCTTCGTGCCTAGAATAGTGCTTAATACATAGCAGACACACAAAATATATGTATTAGAGTGTTAGATATAGTTTCCATTGATTTGCCTTGCCAGTTTAGAGGTAGTTGGTATTTGGGCTTCATCATGGTCCTGATGGATATCCAGGAAGATGAGAGTTTGAATCCAGAGTTGTCCATGGCAGGGGAGAAGAGTCAACAAAGACCTTATATTAGAGCATTCAGGAAGGGAAAGTGAGCAAGCAGGTGTCTCTGATGAGCAGCACATAGAAGCTCACATAGAAGCTGTGTTTGATCAGCCCTGTTTTTACTCCTGCTATAAACAGGCCACCCAGGGCCACAGAGTAATGATGGAGGCTTAATGAGGTCAAAAGCTGTACATGAATCCATCCCCAAACTGGGACAAAGCCAGGGGTTTGTATTCAGGCTTTGACCTATAAATAGTATGTCTCCTCACAGAGAGTCTCTAGGTACTAGGTTTAAGAACTTCCTCCCTAACATATACGTACAGTTCAAATACTCCAGGTTGCCAACTAAAAGTAAAGTCATGTGTAAGCTCAGAATAGGACAGTATCTCTTTGGGAAATGTAAGAAGCCTAAAAAGGACCTATCTGAATGAAAACCACTCTGGCCCCATATAAAGGAGAGCAAAGGGTATGAGATACGCTAGTCTAAACCCCACACTCAGACCAAGTCAGACAAGAAGAGAGCTTTGAATTGGGGGTCTATTGTCTTGGCTTCTTTAAATAATTTTTTTTAACTAAATTGTACTTATTTTGATTCCATCTATCATTTTGGAAAAGCTTACCTCTCAGACCATCTTCCTGAATGGATGCTGCTGAGATATTTTTCATCCCATACAAAGATGTATGGGAGAAATGTTTCCCAGGCTTAGCAAGAGCACTTCTCCTTCTTCCCAGCCAATCGGTTTGTTTGCATCTCAGGGGCATTGTGAATTTTTTAACTGATCTGATTTTGTGTTGATAGAAGGCACTTTTATGGCCCTGAAGAGAGACAGGTCCGGATGATCCTGGAAGCTCATTTCCTCCTTCCTGGCAGACAGCAGCCTCAGCAGATCTCAGTGAACCTGACACAAGCACAGGCTGGTCCCAGCTGCGAGTTTCGAAGGCTATGCCTTTATGACCAGGCCACTTCCTCCACTAGGACCTTCCATTGTCACACAGTCCCCAGTCAGATACGGATGTGCAGCCATCCCGTGGACAGTAAAGCATTATAAGGCCGGGCTCCTCTCTACTGGAATCTTGCCTACAGCGCACTCACTCTACCTCTGACGAGCCTAAGCTGAAGGATAAGGAGAATTGGGGGAAATTTTCACTCCACTACATCTCAGCTGGTAAAATTTTCTCAAATAAACCCCATTCTAGATCTTCTCCATGTCCTTTCTTTTAACTTAGTATTTTGCTTTTTTAACATACACATGATTCAAAAATCAAAAAATATTAAGATAAATATAGTGAAAATTTCCCTCCCATCCCTAGCACCCCTCTACTTAGTACCCCCAAAGGAAATCATCAGTATTAGTTTGTCATCTGAACCTCCGGAGTTTTTTTAGACATATACAGGTATATGTAACTATATTTTAGCTTTTCCTATATTTTTCACACACGTTAGCATGATATACCTGAACTTCGGGTTTTTTTGTTTTGGTTTGGTTTTGTTTTTCATTAAAAGTAGTTTTGGAGAGTTTTTCATATTATATGTAGGAACTTCCTCGTTCTTTTTTCCACTTTACAACAGTACATTAACGTACCATAGTTTAGTCAATTACTCCTATTGAGGGCCATTTATATTGTTTCAAATATTTCATTTTTAGAAACAGTGTTATAGGTGCACCTGGGTGGCTCAGTCAGTTAAGCATATCTGACTTTGGCTCAAGTCACGATCCCAGGACTCTGGAATCGAGTCCAGAGGTGGACTCCTTTCTCAGCAGAGATTGCTTCTCCCTCTCCCTCTGCCCCTCCCCGCTGCTGGTGCTCTCATGCATCCTCTCTTTCTCTCTCTCAAATAAATAAATAAAATCTTCAAAAAAAATAAAAGAAAGAAACAGTGCTATGATGAGTAATCCTGTACACACACTCTTCACAATTAGGCAATTCAATCACTAGGATAGATTTCTAGAATAGGAATTTCTGAGTCAACAGATATATGCATTTGTATTTTTGATAGATAAAGCCAAACTGCATTCTATATGGGTTTTACCAAATTACATTCTCACCAGCAATATATATGGGTTTTACCAAATTACATTCTCACCAGCAATATATATGGGTTTTACCAAATTACATTCTCACCAGCAGTGGAGAAGGTATTTGCTTCTCCATATACTCAGCAACGTAATATGTTATCGATTTATGGATTTTTGTCAAATTATCAGGCAAAGAAATGTATTTTCATATACAGTCTTAATTTTAATTTGTATCTGTCTTATTATGATTGAGATTGGGTATTTTTCCCTTTTTAATGAACGATCTTTTAATATCCTTTTTCCATTTTGGTATTGGGTTTTGGTTCTTTTTTTTGTTTGTAGAAACTACATATTAAGAAATGTAGCACCTATCTGCAATATGCACTACAATTATTTTTTTTAAGATTTTATTTATTTATTTGAGAGACAGCGCAGAATGAGAGGGAGCACGCGTGGGGGAGGGGCAGAGGGAGAGATAAGCAGGATCCCCTCTGAGGAGGGAGCCGGAAGAGATGAGGAGAGACTTAATCCCAGGACCAGGGGATCAGGATTTGAGCGAAAGGCAGATGCTTAACTGACTGAACCACCCAAGCACCCCCACGACAATTACTTTTTGTTTGTTATTTGCTTTTGATGTTGTTTGTGGGGTTTTGCCATGCCTTTGTTTTTATAATGTGGACAAAGCTGTCATTTTTTATGACTTCTGGTTGTTGTAATACAGTTAAAAAGATCTCTTCAATCCAAGGATTACAAAAGAATTCTCCCTTGTTTTCTTCTAGTACATACATGGTTTTATTTTCTAGATAAAACTACAATTAATTTGAAGTTTATAATAATACATGGAATGAAATACAAGTTCAAACTAATTTTTTCCAGTGGCTTTCCAGTTTTTTCTACATGATTTATGAATTTATGAAACTATCCTTTTCCCAATTTTTCCAGGTGCCAATTCTATCATATACTAAAGTCATCTAAAGTATATGATAGTCATCTATCATATACTAAGTCATCTGTTCATTTGACTCTGGTTCTGAATTTTCGACTGTGACCCATTGATTTCTCTGTCTATACCAGCATTAAAATAATACTATCTTTATTTTTGAAGGCTTTTAGTACCTTTTACTACTGATAGGACTAGGTGTACTTTATCTCTCTTATTTTTTAGAGTTTTCTTGGAATGTCAGATTTGTTTATTTTAACGTTAGAATCATTTTGTTCAGTTTCCAAAACAAAAAGCCTATTGTCATAGGTAATCACATTAAATTGTAAATGAACTTATGATGTTGAGTCTTTCTATTCAAAAACATGAAATGCCTTTTTATTTATTTAAGGCTTCTTCTGTCCCCTGAAAGATTGTTTTAAATGTTGCATATGCCTTGCATATTATTCAGTTTATTACTAGATATTTTGTCTCTATTTTAAAATGATTCTTTTCGGGGCACCTGGGTCGCTCAGTGGGTTGGGCCTCTGCCTTCGGCTCAGGTCATGATCTCAGGGTCCTCGGCAGGGAGCCTGCTTCCCCCTCTCCCTCTGCCTGCCTCTCTGCTTACTTGTGCTCTCTCTCTCTCTGTATCAAATAAATAAATAAAATCTTAAAAACTAAAATAAAATAAAATGATTCTTTTCTTCTATTATACATTATAAATTATTGTTTTCATATCTATAAGCTACCCATTTCTATATAGTAATTTTGTACCCCATTACCATACCAAATTCTGTTATTTATAGTAGTTATTCAGTTAATTCTTTAGGGTTTACTGAGCATACAATTGTATAAATTACAAATATTGATAGTTTAACCAGCTGCTTTACAACTTTATACTTGAATTCTCTTTCTCTTGCCTAATGCATTGGTTAGTACTTCCAGAACAGTGTTAAATAAGATCATTGGTAGTGGACACTCTTGCCTTGCAACTCTATGGAAATATTCGAGTGTTTCTACAATAAACATGATGCTGGCTTTGAGACTAAGATAAATATATCTTATTATGTAAGGAAGTATCCATCTATTCATACATATTGAGTGTTGTTGTTTTGTTAAAAGACCAAATGAGGGGCGCCTGGGTGGCTCAGTCGTTAAGTGTCTGCGTTCGGCTCAGGCCATGATCCCAGGGTCCTGGGATCGAGCCGTGCATCTGGTTCCCTGCTCTTCGGGAAAGCCTGCTCCTCCCTCTCCCATTTCCCCTGCTGGTGTTCCTCTCTCGCTGTGTCGCTCTCTGTCAAATAAATAAATAAAATCTTTAAAAAAATAAATAAATAAAATAAAATAAAATACCAAACGGCTATTACATTTTATCAAATGCCCTTTTGGCACCTGTGTAAATAATCATATACTTTCTTCTCTCTAAATCTGTTAATATAATGAAGTATATTACTGGAATTTTCTAATATTGAACATTTTGCACTCTTGGAATAAACCTCACTAGTTGTGCTTTATTTTTCAGTGTACTGCTGGATTTTGCTCAATAATATGCTCTACTTACTTTGTGAAAATAATTTGGAAGTATTCATTCTCAGCCATTACTCTGAAACTACTTAAGTAGTAATAGAATTATAAATTCTTAAATATTTTAGTCTAGTGCGGGTTTGTTTGTTTGTAGGAAGTTAAATCAAGCTATTTTGATATTCTGTCTCTGATTTGGACTTTAGCAAATGCTTTTCTTACAAGAGAATTATCCATTTCATTCAGATTTTCTAATTTGTTTGCACAGACTTAAACAAGTAGTCTTATGATTCTTTACAATTCCTCTGTTTCCAAGGTGACTTCCCTTATTATGTGTTATTTATCCAACCTGGTTCATTTATTTAGTCAGACTTTTCTGTAGAATAGTTTCCTCAAACAGGTCCCTGGGTGATATGTTCTCTGATCTTGGTATATTGTCTCTGGAAAGAAGCAGTATTTTAGCAGGGAATGGGACTCTTGGGTCTCAGATTTGCTGTCCCTTTTGCCTCTATATACTCTAGATATTCTGTAGATATTATTCCATAAGCTTTTCTTTTCCATATAAGCCGTCCAAAAAATTTTCCTTTGAAAATACCTTGCACTCCCTGTGTGGAAAATTCTAAGGTTATCCTTTTACTCTTGGAGTTCAGGAATGATATCACAATTACTTAATATAATGAGCCATTCAATTTGCAAAATACTTTATTCATTAAGCTTAAGAGAATTTGTGTTTTCTTTTTATTTATATAGCTCCTCTTCTTCTTTCAAGAACACCTACTATTTATACATTAGATCTCCTAGATGAGTCCTTCAAAGCCATTGTGTTTTCTTCATACTTTACAAAACTCTATGAGTTTGTTCTCTTTTGAGATATTTCTTTCGAATTATCTTCTAAGACATTAATCTGGCCTCACCAGTGACCATCTTCTCAATTTATCTCAAACATCTTTTATTAAAAACTGTGGGTTTTAGTACAAGGAAACTTTTTGTGCTCTAATCAAATGTACTTAATCAAGTATTTTCTTAAGTGTTCCTCTATTTTTAGCTAGGGTGGGAAATGAAGAGTTCAAACTGTTGTCTGCTTCCTCCACCAGTTCTTTTCACTAGGGGGCCATCTACTTTGGATATGTTGCTTGTTTTTCTTCTCTAAGACTATCGGATTCCATTATAAGCATTGTTGTTTTTTCCTACGTACACCTTGGGGTTTGGGCCCAGCTGCCCGAGAACCATAAATAGAAACAATATTCTAAGGGAAAAGTATGGTGAGCTCCTGGTAAGTTGCCATTCTCCTGCTGATACACCAGGAGGTGGTCTCTCTCTGAGACAGCCTACCTTTTTAACTCTCACACTTCTCTTTAAAGGACTGAAAAAACAATTCCTCCGGTCACACAGGTGTTAGTACCCTTCATTGAGTAGGCCTAGAGAGCCCTTGCACCCAGCATTCTTCCTTAAACTCACATTCCCCAGATCCTACTTCGTGTGGGACTTTGAATTGGAAGTGGAAGGGAAACCAGCAGGGTTGAATTTAAGCTGTCATATTGCCACTAGCCATTTTCCCCCAAAGAGGAGGTTCTCATTCTAAAACCTAACAATGGGATCCAGGGGGATCCATGATCTTCTGGAATTACCGTCAAATTATGTTTATTTATGTATTTATCTATTTACACATATTTATGTGTATGTTTCTGTGGAGTTTTTTGGAAGGATTTTTTTTTTTACAAGAATTTACTTTTTTTAGAGCAGTTTTATTTTCACAGCAAAATTAAGAGGAAGATACAGAGATCTCGCCTATGGCCCTGCCCCTGTCCCTACACAGTGTCCCCATTACCAACAACTTCCACCTGACTGGTACACTTGTCATAACTGATGAACCTACATGGACACATCATAATCACCCCACGTCCATAGTTTACCTTAGGATTCATGCTTGGTGTTGTGCATTCTGTGGATTTGGACAAATGTATAATGACATGTATCTACCATTATAGTATCATACACAGTATTTTCACTGCCCTAAAGGCCTCTGTGCTCTGCCTGTTCATCCATCCCCACCCCCAATTCCTGGCAATCACTGATCTTTTTAATGTCTCCATAGTTTTGCCTTTTCTAAAATGTCACATAGTTAGAATCATACAGGATGTAGCCTTTTCAGACTGGCTTCTTTAACTTAATAATATGCATATAAGTTTTCTTCATGTCTTTTCCTGGCTTGACAGCCCATTTCTTTTTGCTAAATAATATTCAACTGTCTAAAGTTACCACAGTTTATTTATCTATTCACCTACAAAAGGACAGGAGCTTTGGTTGCTTCCGAGTTTGTGCAATTATGAATAAAACCTCTCTAAACATCTGCATACAGGTTTTGTATGATTAAAAGTTTTCAACTCCTTTAGGTAAACACTGTGGAGCACAATTGATTACTTGATCACATGGTAAAAGTATGTTTAGTTTTTTAAGAAATTGCAAAACTGTCTTCCAAAGTGGCTGTACCATTTTAGTTCCCACCAGCAATGAATGAGAGTACCCATTGTTTCACATCCTCACCAGTATTTGGTGGTATTAGTATTCCAGACTTTCACCATTCCTATAGATGTGTAGTAGTATCTTACTACTATTGTTTTGATTTCTATTTCCCTGAAAATATTTAATATTGAGCATCTTTTCATATGCTTATTTTTCATTTGCATATGTTCTTTAGTGAGGTGTCTTTGGTCCATTTTTTTTAATTTTATTTTTTTTTCTTCCTTTTTTTATTTTATTTTTTCAGTGATCCAAGATTCATTGTTTGGGCCCATTTTTTAATCGGGTTGTTTGTTTTCTTACTGTTGAGTTTTAAGTGCTCTGTATATTTTGAGTAGCAGTTCTTTATCAGGTATGTCTTTTACAAATATTTTTCAACCAGTCTGTGGCTTGTCTTCTCAGTCTCTTCAATTCAGAAGTTTTATTAGATTCTTAAAATGATGTTAAGAATCACAGTTTTTTAGGGGCGCCTGGGTGGCTCAGTGGTTAAGCGTCTGCCTTCGGCTCAGGTCATGATCCCTGGGTTTTGGGTCTAGCCCTGCACAGGGGCTCCCTGCTTCTCCCTGTCCCACTGCCCCTGCTTGCATTTCCTCGCTCTCTGTGTCTCTCTCTCTGTCAAATAAATAAATAAAATCTTTAAAAAAAAGAAAAAGAAAAAAAAAGAATCACAGTTTTATAGAACCATACCTGAATTTGGTACAAATCCCCAATATACCAGTAAGTCAGTGTGCCAGTAAGATGTAGATCATTCTAAGCCCAGCAGGCAAAGAGGGTCTCACAGCCTCTCTGACATCAGGAATTATAGTTAAAAGTAAATGTCATCTATTTCTGTGTCTGCACTTGGAAGATTACTATTTGAAGAAAAGGCAACATCTTGGACCCAGAAGGAAATGGTTTAAAGAGAAATAAAACAAGATATATTAAAACATACTACAGTAAATAATAACCTCCATAGAGTGGCAAAAGTAACAAATATAAAACAGTTGTGGCTTCAATGAGTTCAGGAATAAGAATTCAAAAAAGAGTCTTTTGAAGAGAAGCTAGGGAATTTTAAAGTAATAAAGTTAAGACAGGTTTATTTCCCCTCAAAAAGAAGCAAAAGCTTAAAATTTCTTATGTTCTTGCAGTGATATGTTGATGGTGATCCTTTGGCACTTGGCATTCCACTTCTAAATTTTAAATATATTGTTTTTTAATCTCTTTAAAAATATATTACTGACTTTAATCAAAAGTAGGTCAGCATAATGTTTACTACATTACATGGTTATCTTTGAAACACAAGCCCTAGTAATTCCAATGGAAAAAAAGACTTGATGCTTTCTTATTTGAGGTGAATATAAATAGAAAATGAACTTAGAAATATCTTCTTTGTCTCTACCAAGTAGAAAGAGACAAATATATCCTTCCATATGCCTTAAATGATTTTTAGATTTTTAAATATATCCATACATTGCTTTTATACAAGTTAGTCTTTTATATGACCATAATCCAGCTAAACTACTGGCAAGTAGGAGCGGAAGTGGAAAGGGTAGACCTTTCTAATGCAATCTACAATCCTCTACACATTCCTCTTAAATTAACAAAAGTTCACCTTCATAAATATTAAGCTATAAAATTATTACTAAGAATTCATATAGTTTTTCTACACATATTGCAGTGAGCAAGCATAATGTATAGAATTATTGATCACCCTAAGCTAATGTAATATTGTTTATGAACTATACTTCGATTTAAAATTTTAATTTAAAAATTCACATAGCTCTTAATTTATTACCTACGTATTAGATATAATAAAAACACATGAATGGAAGTTTGCCTAATTTTCTAAAAATGTGTATTTATTTTTTTTAATTGTCTTGATCATATAATGGGTATATACAAATTTGGTCTTTCATCATACTCCATCTTTTACCTTTTCTGTTTCCCTTTCAATAAATATGTGCTCAATGCTTATTACTTATTGTTGCTAAATGATGCAAAATAAAAACTTATGCTCAGGTACTAGAATCCAATTACCTCATTTTTTTTTAATTTACTTTAAAGAGAGCAAATGTATGCAAGCAGGGGGAGGGGCAGAGGGAAAGAATCCTAAACAGATGCCCCACTCAGTGCGGGGCCAAATGTGGCATTCTATCCCTACACTGAGATCACGACCTCACCCAAAATCAAGACTTGAGCTAAGTTTAACCAACTGAGCCATTCCCAGGCACCTCTAGCTACCCAGTTATCTAACCAAAGAGTTCCCATTATTAGATGCAAAGAAAATAACTGTGGAACAGTGATAACAGATATCACTAAATGATCACAGAGTATGTCCAGTAAAGCCAGGTGCATCCATCTTATCACTATAGCCACAACCAACCCACCCGGAATAGTGCTCATCTTGAGACCTATATGCCATCCTGATTTAAAGCACTGTCATCTCGGGCGCCTGGGTGGCTCAGTGGGTTAAAGGCTCTGCCTTCAGGGCGCCTGGATGGCTCAGTGGGTTAAAGCCTCTGCCTTTGGCTCGGGTCATGATCTCAGGGTTCTGGGATCGAGGCCCACATCGGGCTCTCTGCTCAGCGAGGAGCCTGCTTCCTCCTCTCTCTCTGCCTGTCTCTCAGTCTGCTTGTGATCTCTCTCTCTCTCTGTCAAATAAATAAATAAAAATCTTTAAAAAATAAAAAAATAGGGCGCCTGGGTGGCTCAGTGGGTTAAAGCCTCTGCCTTTGGCTCAGGTCATGATCTCAGGGTCCTGGGATCGAGGCCCGCATCGGGCTCTCTGCTCAGCAGGGAGCCTGCTTCCTCCTCTCTCTCTGCCTACTTGTAATCTCTCTCTGTCAAATAAATAAATAAAATCTTTAAAAAAAATAAAATAAAAATAAAAATAAAAAAATAAAAAATAAAAAGCACTGTCATCTCACCACTACTTGCTGAGAATTTCCTCTCCAGCTCCCAGACTGTCTTCAAAATGAATTTCTAGACCAAAGGAACTCTGTTTAACTATGCTCTATTTCTTGGTTTCAGATGGCTATACCACTGATGACATTGAGTTTTACTGGAATGGAGGAGAGGGAGCAGTAACAGGAGTTAATAAAATTGAGCTTCCTCAGTTTTCAATTGTCGACTACAAGATGGTATCCAAGAAAGTGGAGTTCACAACTGGTAAGGAAGTTTCCCCCAAAATGAACTAAGGGCACTGTGAAATAAGAAGATGGTCCCTACCAAATGGAGATCTGATTTTTTATTCTTTTTTCTTTTCTTTTCTTTTCTTTTTTGTAACTCAGGAGCATATCCACGACTGTCACTAAGTTTTCGTCTCAAGAGAAACATTGGTTACTTCATTTTGCAAACCTACATGCCTTCCACACTGATTACAATTCTGTCCTGGGTGTCTTTTTGGATCAACTACGATGCATCTGCAGCCAGAGTTGCACTAGGTAATGCATTCCCAGCACTTCATAGAGCTGGTAGGACTTAGCTTCAACCAGTCAACCAATGTTAGAAATTATAGGCACAGGCTTCTCTCAGAGCAGGTCAAAGAATTACCATAACAGTCCTTGACAGTAAAGCATCTAAGTGTAAGCATTTTCAGGATGAATGTTTTACAATGCAATATCTTTTAAGCACTTTACCAAAAAAAAATATCTTGGAATATATTCAATACTAACTATATAAGTGCTTCTTAGAGTCTATTTTTAAATTCTCATTACCCTGATTTTTACTAACTTTGTGATGATTTCCTCTTTGGTCCCTGCTTTTTACAGTGAAGAACATTTACAGTTTGTTACTTTCAAATGGATTTGGAAAAGCTAAACCTTGTGACTATTAACAAGCTATGTAAATTGTTGGGCAATACTATCTTCCAAACAACTGAAGTTAAGTCATAGGGATCTGAGTTTCTCTTAAATGTAGCTCATCACACTTGAATAGGCACAGACATTCATCAGCTGGATTAATAATCTGTGATCAGGACAGAATAAAAATGGTTTCCTCTCTTAGGGAACAAAATTCAAAATTAATCTTGCCATGGTTGAGTAATTGCTGCAAGTTGAAAGGCTATATTTGAGACTTTACAAGATTCCTTGGAAAGTCAGAATACGAGAGGTCTGTTTGATGAATCTGAGCATGTGTGGGTCTGCCTCATTATTTGATCCTAGAGGCCTTTCAGTTATCACTTTCTGGGACTTATTCTCATACATGGGTGCTCGTGAGCGTGCACACACACACGCGCGCGCGCACACACACACACACACACACACACACACACACACACACCAAATATATAACAGCATCATTTCCATCTAAGCTGACTTCCACATCACTTCTTTTGAGATTGTTGAACTGGGTTAGATGCTCAGCATATCTTTTCACACCTAGACTAATTGCCATCTCTATAGCTTATTTCTAATGGCCGAATAGTTTCTAATGGCTCACAAAGTCAAGATCTGGCAGCCCCTTCTCAACCTTCAAAGTTTCCAAAACTAAGGAAAGCTAACAAATAGTTTATCACATCATAAGTATGAATCTGCACATATTATTTTACTACAAACATGAGTACATGTATAATAAGGTTACCGAAAAACAGGAGATGATGTCCACAGCAGGAAATAATAACTATCAAGGTCATGAATTGTGGTTCTCTTTACACGTCTATCCTCAAAGCTAATGATATTTCGATTAGAGAAGTTGGCACATAAAAATGCTGACTTAAACTTTTCTTTGAATTGTAAAATCAGTGCTATTTTAAAACTTAACTAAGGAGAAAAGGCATTTATTTACTACTAACACTTCTTGCCTAAAAATTTAAACCAAGAAGTAGAAACAGAAGTTTGATTAGTGGATTTGTAAATGAACTAGTTCTAAGGACATTAGCTAGAATTAGATTAGGCAAAATTCAAAATTTTATTGAAAGAAATAAGCAAGACCATTCATGATGGCATTTCATAAGAGTGCAGCATATTTGAATTCATCACTGATCTGAACCACTTTAACTTTCTGTATGGTAATCCTGACTTCCTATTTTATCTGTTCTTCTAAAAGTTAAATAGATCAAAGAATTTATCTAGAATAATCTGATGGGCAAATGAGTCTAAACTCTTTTTTTCCCCTTTTCATTTTCTACCTCCCATTCTCTTTGCCAGCTGTCCTCTGTCTTTAACATTCATTTTAACATTTCCTGTCTTTATTTTTAAGGACTGTTATCATATTTCAGGTTTTATCTTCTCCTCTCTTTGCTTTTATTTTAAATGCCTTTGTTTAACACCTCCTTGCTTTCTTGTCCCTAGCTAGGCCATCTATAGCAAAATAACTCATCTCAGAGTTTCTGTTTATTCAGCTATACCTGCCATATAAGATAATACATAACTGTGCTTAAAAGTGTAATATGCTGTATAAATGTGTAATACTAGTATTGCAGCATGAATTGTTTACATTAGGTTCCAACTTCCCTTTCACTTTTTGTTTTTCTCAGTTACATTTCATCATCACCATCATCAACACCAAATATTTATCATGCAGCCATGCAAACATTATATGGTTAAGAAAGCTGTTTTTAACAAAGTAAACAAAACAGAATTTTCCTTTTGAAAGTTTAAGTCTTACTCTTCTTCACAAATCCAAGTTGAATTTTTCAGGAAGTCTTTTCTTGATTCCAGGGGACTAGTTCAATCTTGACTCTTGCATCAAGAAGTAGAGATAATATTTGAAAAACCAAAGCAACAGGATTATATCTAAAAATGACATTAATCAAGTGCTTGATGCAAATCATGAACTTTCTTACATATTTCTTCTTTTAGAATTGTCTTGCTATGAATGATATATTATCAGCGTAATAATGTGTAATACTGACTTTGTGGCCTGGGCATTCTAGATATATGGAATAAAGTGGGTCTCCTCAAACTGGTCACCAACTTTCAGTTTGAGAGTTGCTGTCATGGGCCTTAGTATCACAAGAACAGATTTAGTAAGAAAATGAGGGAGATGCTGAGAGAAGGAAGACGTTGTGGTGTATAACAGAACGAAGGACATTTTGACAATAGACAGTAAGCATAGCAATGGAATTTTGATATGCCTTTCCATTTACTTTTCTTTTTCCCATGTGCATTCTTTTTTAAAAAATGTTTTCCAACCTTCCATTAATGGTACATCCTGTTTTATGATTTGTTCATGGACTATATGGGGAGTCTGCAACTTTGTCTTTCAAAATGTCTACTCTTTTTGCCCAACCATTTATGGCATTGCTGCCATCACTCTGGGGCACCAATAAGGAAATTACATCTGTCTTTTCAGTCTTTAAAGGGCAGCTTAATGAGTACATTCAGCAAGCTGTGTCTTTCTGTTTCATAGGAATCACCACTGTGCTGACAATGACAACCATCAGCACTCATCTCAGGGAGACCTTACCAAAGATCCCTTATGTCAAAGCAATTGATATTTACCTGATGGGTTGCTTTGTGTTTGTGTTCCTGGCTCTGCTGGAATATGCCTTTGTAAATTACATCTTCTTCGGAAAAGGCCCTCAGAAAAAGGGAGCTAGCAAACAAGACCAGAGCACCAATGAGAAGAACAAACTGGAGATGAATAAAGTTCAGGTAATGTATTAAATATTCCTAACAATATTCTTTCAAAATTTATCAGCAGCATGGTGCTCAAGGCTCCCATAACAGGAAAAAAAAAGGTAATTTATCTTTCATATGGCTCAAATGCCCCCTTCCTTTTATATATTTGAGAACTGAGGATTGAAGAGGTTAGGCTGAAGTTAACATAGATTAATAACATACCTGGGCCTAAAACTCAAACCCAAGTCCATTATCTTTTATCCTAAACTATATAGTTGTAAAACTCCATGCAGAAGACTAATGCTAGATTTGCTTGATAAATAAATGAGAGAGCTAAAGTGAATCAATTCTGTACTAAGCAGAAAAAAAGAAATATGGCCCAGTGGTTTCAACCACAGACTGGAATGAAACTACTTGGGTTTGATTCCCAGCTCTGCTACTTACTGGCTTTATAACGTCAGGCCGATCAACCTATGTGACTCCTCATGTTACCTCTGTTCTCAGGTCATCATTCATAAAATGGAGATTATTATAGTATACTTACTTCACAGAGTTGTTATAAGGACTAAATGAGTTTTTTTTAAACCTTATATTTGTAACGATGCCTGGAACATAGTGACTGCTCATTGTCACTATAGCTAGCTAGCTCTTATCATTATATATAAGACATTGTCACTATTTTTCTTTTGCCTTTCATTGGTAGAGCTTATGACCTGTGCTTTTAATTAAAATTAATGCCTTTTTTTATTCTTTGAGGACATCTCTTTAGCCTCTACTTCTATGCCATGTTTCACTGAAATCAAATAAAAATTATGTACATTAAAATACTGTATCCACTATAAATTGTTTTCAAGATGGCACACAGATGACAACTCAAATAGTCACTGGTTTAGCTACCGTTCTGAATATTGGGACTACTTCTCTGAAGGAGACAAAGTTCCTGGCTCTCATAGAGTTTAGATTCTACTGTGGGAAGAGAGGCAATAAACATGTAAACACATATTAAGAGGATAATTTGAGGTTGTAGTAAGTGCTATGAAGAAAGTAAAACAGAGCAATGGGTAAGCAAATGATTTGGATCAGATTTAAGGGCACAAGGAACGAAGAGCAGGTGATCAAGAAGACCTCTCTGAGACGT
Source organism: Ailurus styani (assembly GCA_002007465.1). Lineage (NCBI taxonomy): Eukaryota > Metazoa > Chordata > Mammalia > Carnivora > Ailuridae > Ailurus > Ailurus styani. Next base: position 11,667,445 of record LNAC01000005.1, read on the forward strand.
GACTGCTTGATCTGAGACCTAAGTGATGAGCAGTGGTAACCATGCCATGCCCATTCCAGGCAGAGGAAATGACAAGTAACAGAGACTCTGAGGAAGGAATAGCTTGATGTGGGAAAGTAGCAAGAGAAGACTAGTGTAGCGAGAGCGTAGCAAGTGAGGGAGAAAATGTAGTATGAGAGGTGGTTGGAGAATCAGACAGAAGCTTCAAGATGTTTCTTCAGGCTCTTTAGTGGGATACCAAAACTGGACAAACACTGTCGGGTAACTAGAAAATTATAGGCAAAATACCAAACAGATTCAGCCAAATGGTCAAAATCCAAAGTAACTCATTCAAATAAATTTTTACTCTGTGTGAAATATCATGCTGGATTCTATGGGAAAAGGAGGAAGCATGATACTTGCCCTTAAGAATCTTCCCGTCTTTCTGGGAAAGAAAATTATACAAATTGGAGACAATTATGTTATAAAATGAAACAGGACAGCACCTACCTTGAGGAGCATATCTGGAAGGAAAAGGCTTCCCATTTCCTGATTGTAACCATACCAGCTTTAAAAGTGTAATTAGCAAAAGTTTTTAAGGTTACCTCATTTCGATTCCCATTCCTATCTCAGTTGCCTTCTAAACCAAAGATGGTCCTCCGCATGGCTTGGAATGTGTGTTAATTGATATATCATGAAGGACAGGCCTACGTAAATAAAGTAGCATAGATTTGCTGGTAGGAAAATCCACAGATACAAACTGGATGGGCACCCAAAAATAAATAGAATTTGGAAATGTAACAAGGAGAAAACACGGTCTTTCAATTGGCCAGGAAAGGAATGTTCTCTAGAAAGGTGATTAAATGGAAAGCTCAAGTGAACAAAATCAATTCATTCAGATCATTTAAAAAGATCATAAAACAAACTTTAACCAAACTCTTTGGCTATTGCCTTGATTCCACCCCAGGATATCAAAGAACTTTTCTAATGTGCTATGGGACAAATAAAGGCAAAAGAAAAGTCTTTGCGTGTCATATCATACTTAGATGTATAATATATAATATTGCTCCAAAGAGGACTTAGTGACTGGAAAATAAGTAAAATGTGTCTGTCTGACTGATAAGCAAGCTTTTTGAGTAACATTGGACTCAAACGAAGATTTCACTGGATCTCAAATCAGGAAACTCTTAGTCCAGGTGAATTCAACATTTTAAATTTTAATCTCAGTAGAAAGCGTAGAAAAATCCACCAATTGTCAGGAGATGAAACACTTAAAGAAGATAAAAATGTGTGTTTATCCATGGAAAGCTAGACTAAAAACTCCACAAATGCTTATCACAGAAACACAAAGAGACAAAATTATACCAAAATTAATAAACAAATCATGTTAAGACATGAAAAAGTAGTTTATATTGTACTAACCCTCCTGTTGATTAAAACTTTTAAACCCTGAGCAAAAATCTATTAAAATCTGCTTGAAGACATAAGAGAGTAACTGGAAACAAGCAAAAACTAAAAGAGAATTAACCCTCAAAGGAAGGGAATAACACTGGGTGAAATCTCTATTTATATCTTTGTCCTGAGGCCTCTCCCCAATCTGGGGGATATGGGAGAGCAGAACTTCAGGGGGAAAAAAAAAAAGCTGCAGTTTTACTGGTCTGATAAGTCGGAACATGGAGTTTGATACTTCCAGAGTTCCCAGAAATATAGAAAAAAGTGAACCACAAGAGAAATTCAGAACTTGAATATAAACTTCCCACAAATCCATGGTTGATCCCTGAACTATAAATGTGTAAAACGCTAAGAAATTTGGAAAAGAAAAGTCGTTGAAAGGCTGAAAAAGGACAAAAATAAGGGATTCTCCCTGAATTAAGGAAAAACTAAAATAGACTCACCCTAACTACACATAAAACCAAGTCACTACACATTCTAGATGACCTATTAGTAATTTAACTGTCCATTAAAAAATTACTAGGCATGAGAAAAAACAGGAAAACACGCTCAAGAGAAAAAATTTGGTCACTAGAAACAGAACGTGAAAGTCTCGATGTTAGCTTAAAAGATAAGGACCACAATTAATAATAACTATAATTAACATATTTAGAAATTCATAGGAAATAGTCAAAAACTGAAAACAACTGAAATATCCTGTAATAGACAAATGGTTAAATGAACTCTAGTATATTCATAATATGGAACCCTAGCTCAACAAAAAGTAATGAACTATTGATACATGCAACAACTTGAATGGATCTCAAGGCCATTATGCTGAGTGAAAAAAAAAACCCATCATAAAAGATTACTCACTGTATGATTCTATTTATATAATATGTCTGAAATAACAGAATTATAGAGATTGAAGAATAGGTTAGTGGTTGCCAGGATTTAGTGATTGAGGGGAGGGATTGAGTATGATTGGTTAGAAAAGGATAGCACAAGGCAGATTTTGCAGTGGTGGTTATGTGAATCTTCACGTGTAATAGAATTACAGAGAGCTAGATACACTTTATGCCAATGTCAGTTTCCTGGGTAGAAGTGTACAATAGTTAAGTAAGATATAGTCAATGGGAGAAACTGGGTGAAGGGTACGTGGGACCTCTCCATGCTATCTTTGCAACTTTCTAGGAATCTACAATAATTTCAAAATAAAAACCTTAAAATAAAGTCCATAGGAAGAGATTAACATATGAAGAGATGGGGAGTTTCAGAAAAAGATTTGAAACTATCGAAAAGAACCAATGGAAATCATAAAATTGAAAAATGTATTAGATGGATTAGCATCAGATTTTATACAACAGAAGAAAGGATTAAAAAACAAGAATAGGGTGCCTGAGTGGCTCAGCCCATTAAGCATCCAACTCTTGATTTTGGCTCAGGTCATGATCTCAGGGTGGTGAGAGCAAGTCCCATGCTGGGCTCTGCACTGAGCATGGAATGTGCTTAAGATTTTCTCTCTCTCGGGCGCCTGGGTGGCTCAGTGGGTTAAGGCCGCTGCCTTCGGCTCAGGTCATGATCCCAGGGTCCTGGGATCGAGGCCCGCATCGGGCTCTCTGCTCGGCAGGGAGCCTGCTTCCTCCTCTCTCCTCTCTCTCTGCCTACTTGTAATCTCTCTCTCTCTCTCTGTCAAATGAATAAATAAAATCTTTAAAAAAAAAAAAAAGATTTTCTCTCTCTCTCTCCCTCTGCCCCTCCCCCATCACATGCACACCCTCTTTAAAAAATAAATAATAAATAAATAAATAAAAGATTAGTGCAATTAAAGGTAATATTGGCCATCTCTCAGTTTTTCCATTGCACTAGTTCTTGTCATAAATGCTACTACCTCAAGGATGCCTTAATTGACCATCCCCCCACCGTTGGTTTAAATTTTGTACCATGGTTATTTGTCCTCACCACATCCTATCCACCATAGGATTTACCACAATAATGAATACATGTCTACTTAGTTATTTTTTTAATGTCTATCTATTAAACTGCAAGTTTCCCACGGATTGGCATCAAGGTCCTTGTCTATTAAGCTTATTGTTCTTTATTCAGTGGCTACAACAGAGAAAAAAAACAAGTATCTGTTGAATGAATAAATTCTAGAGAACCCTTCTCCATTCAGGATGAGTTCTTAGATACCACCCGAGTTACTGAATGTTACATTATAATGTTTTATAAAACCCTTAAATATTCATAATAAGTAAGAAAAGACTATCTGTATCTGTAGTCCACTTTAGCTTCTGCTCCAAACTTTCTTACTGTTTCTATCACTTTGATTTTTAATATTTTTAAAACATGATTTATCTCAATCCCCACTATTCTTTCTGAATCACAGCATCCCTATAACAGCAGATAGATATAATCTTCAATAAAAAAGCAAGTGTATTACTTCATCTGTTCAGTGTATTATCTCCAGCAGTTAAGATAATAATGCTACCTGTGTGATATTTAAGAATGTTACCCTCTGGTTAAATTTAAAAAAATAGAAAATGATATGAGATTTTTTCCTTTCATATAATGGTTGAATGATCCTCCCCTTTCCTTTTCAACACTTGCAAACTGTTGAATTCAAACGATATATGTGCTGCGGTCCCAGACAATTTTCATTTGAGGGACCCTAATATTTGCCTTGGTACCATAGAGCACAGCGTGGCACCGTTCATTTATTACACATTACTTTTGATAGCCGTGGCTGTGCAGTCATGTCAAGGGTTATTTGTACTGAAGCTTCAGAGGGCTTGCTTTGTCTTGATTTATATTTCCACCAGCTGCACTGAAGCATCTTTTTATAGGAGTACAGATGCTGAATCCAGACATTAGGAGAGTTTCAACCTCCAAGGTGATAAAGACCGTTGATTCATGAACCCCTCAGGCATCATTTAAGCTAGAGATGGTATTTAGAGTTTTGAAAGATAGATTTCACAGTATAAGTAGGCTGTAAGTAAGCTACTTCTGAGCCACTTTTATACTAACCCAGAATACACATGGTTGTGTCAGTTGGCCACATGCTTTCCCATTTGCAAACAGATTCACCTAAGATGGAAAGGTTGCATGGGCCGCCTATAATCAGATACTGATTCAAAAACATTTGAAGTCATGGGGGACATCAGTGGGATCTGCCAAAAATTCACACCAAATGTGCAGTTATAACCCCAACAGTTAAGAAATAGAATTTCCCCCTCAGAGTCAGATATTGATACTGTAATCTGGCCTCTTTTCTCTCATCCCTTTTCTCTGTGGTGTGTCATCTACTGTTTCAGACACTTCTAGACATCTACACTTTCAGACAACTTTCTAAATGGAAATCAGCTCTGTACTGTGATTAATTCCAGGATACATAATGCACGTTAAAACAGGCATCCTAAAGGTCAACAGCTCTTTCCTTATAATTAGTTTGAGACAGATGAATACCTACATTATTAGCCTTTGAGCCTGGGACCTACCCCACATCTCTGCCTTGTCCTCGGGCCAGCTAGGACACTTCTGTCAGCCTTTGATGAAATTTTAACATTTCTGACTTAGCATCTTGGATTTTGGAGAAATTCAGGCAGGATCTTTAATTTCTAATGCCACCCTGTGTTAGTGGTTCATGAACATCTTTAGCCCTCAAATCCCTGCCCAAATCTGGCTCAGTTCATGCTTTGTTCTCCAGTCTTGGCTTAATGTAGTTCATCTCTAGATGCTTCAACAGTCTTTTTTTCCTTTCCAGGAATCTCCAAATCAGGCTCCCTTCCTCCCTCCTTCCTCTCTCTCTCTCTCTCTCTCTCTCTCTCTCTCTCTCTCATTTTGTCTCTTGCACCTAGAATCCATTTTCTTCTATACCCAAACAGCTAAGATTCTTTCTTAACAAGCTTAAGGAAAAGGTGGAGGGGGTTGGGGGCACACACAAATGGAAGGTCCATGAATGGTTTTAATTTCACATGTGGCTATATCCAGATATTTAAACTATGTTATCAGAAAGCATCTCTCTTCATCTCTTAACTCTGCTTTCCTTTATATTGGCTTTACTTTCAGTAGACCCTTCCCTCATGGTGGTTCCAAAATGCCTAAGTTCATATGTTCAAAGCTTTACAAACTTAACCCAAAAGTACTATCTTATACGCAAGAGTTATACCAAAAAAAAATTCTTAGGATTGAATCTTTTGAATCAATTTATGTCGTATTCTCATGCAGAAATCAATCTCTCTGACCAGGAAGATGGAAAACACTAGATGCCCAGGTCTGGGTTACATGCCTATCCCTGGAGCCTTGAAGATGCACTTAGGCCTACCTCAACCATATGTACCAAGGAATGTCAGGTAATGTTTATCAGGAGGTGAAATGGAAACAGACAGGTCAAACCAATAGACATCCACCATAACCCACCCTCGACTCTGCCTGAAGGAAAATATCCATACTTCTTAATGTGGGATCCGGCACCCACTGTGATCTCATTCTGTTTTCTTCCTCTGTTTCATTGCTATTCCCTCTCCCCTTCACCAACACATTCTTATTTCCAGAAGTACAGCTCACAGTTTTCCCAGATTGCCATGTTTTCACTCTTCAGTAACTTTGGCTTGCTCCCCAGAATTCACCTCTTGACTGACGTCTTCCCTCACTCTTCAGGCTAAATTGATGCTTCTCCTACAGTTTTCCACTGCACACTATTCTTACTTGTTTTTTAATTTGAGAAATATTTAATATTTAATTTTAACAAATATTTAATGAGGGCACACTATGGGAATACCCTCTATGCACTGGGTATAGTCAGCAATGACTAAAACAAAACCTTTTATTTGGATAAGAGAGAAAGACAATGAACGTCATACACACAAATACATCAGACCCAAACAATGAACAGGACACCCACAAACACACATAAAATGCCAGATAATAAAAATGCTCTAAAGAAAAACAGAACAGTTCTTGAATGCAGACACTTTATCTTCCACTTTTGGTATTCCAGTGTAGTTTTCAATGTAGTCCTAGAGCTTGGCACAAATCAGGCACTTAAATGACTTTTAAAATAAGTAAACTAATGAATTAATTATAAAACCAAACAGGATGTTCTTAAAATTCATGTGTAATTGGAAACTTTTTTCCTATTATATTCCTAGTGTTACAAAAACAAAAATTTTTTTAATTTAATTTAATTTTTTCAGGGATCCAAGATTCATTGTTTATGCACCACACCCAGTGCTCCATGCAATACAGGCCCTCCTTAATACCCACCACCAGGCTCACCCATCCCCCCTCCCCCCTCCCCTCCATAACCCTCAGTTTGTTTCTCAGAGTCCACAGTCTCTCATGGTTCTTCTCCCCTTCCGATTTACCCCATGTATCCCCTAAAGTGAGAACTGTTTGGTCCCTTTCAAAATTTAAAAGTATATATAATAAATATTTTCTAATGAAGGACATTTATTTTGATTAGGGATAGTCAGTAGTGATGATAGGTGTGTATTATTAATAGATTGCTTTCAACCTATGTTGATACTTTTTTCTTTAGAGAGAGGGAGCTGGGTGAGAGGCAGAGGCAGGGAGAGAATCTTAAAGAGGCTCCACGCCCAGCACAGAGCATGACAGGACATAGGTCCACACAGGGCTCAATCCCACAACACAGAGATCATGACCTGAGCCAAAATCAATCACTGACTAACTGACCTACCAGGAACCCTGATACTTTTTTCAGCAATTCCTTCTCCTGAAATCTCTATATTAGACCCTTAAGTGTTTGATAACTCCACTCTGCCTTTACTTCCTCATACTCTCCAGTTGGGAGGAATAAAGTGTAGACGCGTGTTGCTGATTATCTAGGAAACCAGGGCTCATACAGCAAGAAGATCATACCTAATGTGATACAGTAACGAGGACTTATCCACATGAGTGTGGTATTCCACAAACCCCAAGACATTCACACGCACATTGACCTCACACATTTTAAATAGCTCCTTTTCAGCTTATGAAAAGTAATGATTACTCTGACCAAAATCCTTCTTTTATTTACTTGAAGAACAAAACATTACTGAAGAGATTTGGGATGAATATTTCAAGGGGATTCACTGAAGATGAATCCAAAAAATGGCCTGTATTTGCATCATTCAGCATTCAATGAATTTGCTGATTAAAATGCATTTTATTTTATATTTAATAGTAAAAAGCACTTGTCTCAAATATTGGGACTCCCTAAGCCCATATATAAAATGATCTTATGTATAAAATAGTTTCTGTTTTCTTGTTTCTATCATTTTCTCCCCGAAGCTCAATAAATTCCCACTCACATCAGCTTAAGAAATTACTCCCCAATCTTCATGTTACATATCTCTCAGACTTGAACAGCGCATATTTGTAATTCATTCTTAGCTCCCTGAAATACGTTAACTGCTTTGTGGATTTTTTAGGCACATCAAAATCAGGTAGGATCCTTGGAATGCTTGTGTAAAATGCAGACTGAGAAGACCTTAATTTAGGATGATGGGCTCAAACCTTTATTTCTAACAAGCTTCCCAATTGATTCAGATGCACAGAAATGTCTGAGAACCACAACCCTAGAGATGCTAACCGCTTACATGTCCTTGGCCACTGAAACTCAGAGTTCAGACAGACGACTCCACATCTGAGTTTCAGAGTTCCTCATTCTATAGACATTTACTCAGCCCCTCCTTCGCTTTATGAGCCTCTTTTCTGGAAGAGCATGGGGGTTATACAGCAATGGACAAAAACAGTAACGAAAGATCAGCTGCCCTCCTGGAGCTTACATCACAGTTGAATAACAAATGTGTAAATAAATACATGACATAATGGCAAATGATGATAATTACGGTGAAGAAAGTGGTGAGGAGCTAGGCAGGTAACCATCTGAGGAAGATCATTCCAGGAGAGAGGAACAGCAGGTGAAAATGCCCTGAGGACTTAAGAGCATCAGGGGCCAGGCAACAAAAGACCAGTGTGGATGGAGCAGAGAGCTTAAGGGGCAGAGTGGTAGGAAGTGAGAGCAGAGATCCCTGCAAGACCTCAAATCACAGGGTGCTTTGCGGATTTGGATGAGAAATCTGGATTTTATTCTTTGTCTTAGGAAGTAGCTAGATTTAAACAGAAGAGACATGGTCTGGTTTATATTTTTTAAGTATTACTCCAGCTGCTATGTAGAGAAAAGACCACAGGGCTTCCTTCCTGGAAAGAGAAAGATCAATTACGCAGTTAGACATGATGATGGGGGGAAAGTGGTCAGACTCAAGCTGTGCTCAAATGTAAAACCATCTGAATCTACTCATACACTGAATGGGAAAAACAAGGCAAAGAAAGGGATCCAGGAGAAATTTATCTACCTGAGTAATGTTCTGGAAAATTGCCTCTTGTTTCATTTATCTCTTCTTCCTTCCCTAATTCCTATATAAGAGAGTGCAGATTTGTTTGGATTTATGTAGGTTTGCGCTTAGTCTTCTATAGCTTCTTGAAACAACGTTAAAATTTCTGCTTCTACAACTAGTTGTCAGGACATGGCAAAGAGACACAGAGATCATTTCCAGCAATGCCTCCCAAGCTCCCCCCACCACCAAACCAAAAGGCTTCAGGAATTTGAGACAAAAGGATTGCCATTTGGCAGCCCTGGGGAGAGCTAACAACTGACAGCAACAGTGCAAACCTGATACATTCTATGAGCAGGTTGGGCAGATCTGAGACTTGGCTCTGTGGCTTTCGGCTCCCTTCAGGCGAAGGCAGCCATTCACACTGGACAACCTCAATTAAATAGATTGTGGGCTTCTGAAAGGCAGCTCCTTCTGTGTGAACACCACTTTACTTGGCTTCCTGTGCTGTACTTCAGAACCACTCAGTAAATGCGAATCTCATTGAATTGGCTAGCAAGAAGGAAATAACTTTCTGTTTGCAAAGTAGATTGAGCCCAGAGGTATTTCTCAACAGGGCTTTAAAACTGCCACTGAAAACAAGATTATATTTTATTCCAATTACACTGAAATGAGTTCTGCTATATTTACATATGGAAAATATCCAGAACAGTTCAATTCAGTGAGTGGCAACATTTTTTCACAGCCTAAGGCACCATTTGGGGATGTTGGGGACAGAGAGAAGGGGAGAGGGTGTAAGATGGAAGGGGTGGGAAAAAGGCTAGCCCCAAGCTAGAAAATGAATTTGTACATTTGTTCAGCAATCTGCTGAGGGAAGAAATACAGCCATCACCTCAATGTTTTAGTCATTTGGAAACCACCCTCATGATCTTTGCCATACCCTTTGTGTCAGTCAGAGTTCTCCAGAGAAACAGATCCAGTAGGAACAGAACCAACATACATACAAAAAGAGATTTATTTTAAGGACTTGGCTCATACAATTGTGTGTGAGATCTGTAGGGCTGGCTGGAAGTTCAGGCAGAATTTCTGGTGCCATCTTGAGGCAGAATTTCTTCTTCTTCAGGAAACTTCAGTTTTCGCTTTTCATACTTTTCAGTGATAGGGTGAAGCCCACCCACATCATCAAATGGAAATCTCCTTTATTTACAGTAACTGATTAGAAATGTCACATCTACAAAATATCTACCTTCACAACAACGCCTTGACTAGTGCTAGACTAAACAGCTAGGTGAGTAACCTAGCCAAGTTGACACCCACAATTTACCACCATACTCTTTTACTGGCTGTACTATTATTCATTCATTCATTCATTCATGCAGTAGACATTTACTGAATTATTGAATGCTCCCATGCCGAACACTTTTCTCAGCTCTGGGAAAACACTAGTGAATTAGACAAAGTCCCTGCCTCCTAGAGCCACATTCTAGTGGGACACTAGGGGAGGAACAAATTGGCTAAGAAGAAACCTTTAAACATCCATGCAGAGCTATTGTGTAGGCTGTTCAGTAGTAAAGTCCAGGAGAAATTAAGGAAATACGCATTACTTTAAATTTTTCATTTATTATAATAAAATCTGAGGATGGATGTACTGTTAAGAAAAACATGCACAAAATCACCAAGTTGGTGTGTTGGCTATTTTTTTCCCAATACACTAAAAGCAACATATACAGATACTTTGTTTTCTTCATAATGCTACCTGATCTTTTAAAAAAAACTAATTTTAGAAGGAAGAAGGGTATAGTCTGTTTTCCTCCATAAGAACGTAAGTGCCAAGAGTTGAAGAACCTCATGTGTTTTGCTATCTTCACAGAAGTGCTGTCAGTTCTTAAAACCAAGATATTGTGGTTGGTAAGCACCGCACTGCAGGAGGGAAGGAGAGGGTTCACCAGCCTGAAGCTGAATTGCTCCTCCCCAACTCAGGTCCTTACACTGTGAAACCCCAAGCTTTCTTTCCTATGAGAACCCCTCCAATATTTGCTGTGGTCAGCATGCTTTTAAGGAGACCTTCAGGAGGGAAGAAGAGAGAAAGTTTTCACAGACAGAAACCGCATCTCGTGTTCACAAATGAGCAAATTTCAGAAAGTCTACTGGAAACAGATTTAGCAACCTGAGTTTGAAAGAGGTCATGGTGTTTGTCCAGGAATATATTTAGAACCAATTGGAGGCGGAAGGAGTCCCAAGATCTGTTCAGGAAAGTAAAAAAGTAAGGGGCTTTATTACTTGAGATCTTTGAATTTCTAAAATGTGAGACATAATGTCCTATTATTTATGGGGCTGCTTTCCTTATCAGTGTCTAGAACAGTGCCTGACCCATAGTAAGCACTCAGTAAACGTTTACTGAAAAAAATGAGTGAGGAATGAACAACTTAACATTTTAAATGTTTATCCATGGTATGCCTAAAAATTACCTCTTAGTGTGCAAAAAATACACCTCCCTAATAAGGAGCGACATGAGGATGAACCATTAGTGAGCCGTTGGGGCTGCAGTTTAAAGCCACACTCTCTGCTCCCTGGTATTAGTCATCTCAAGCTTACATTTTGATCATCTATCTGAAGGGGAAGAGTGAGGATTTATTTGTCGACCCTCCTGGAGTCTTAATAACAGTTGCAGTCATTGGCTGTAAATTTAGGTTTAATGATGCTCTAAACTTAAAAAAAAAAAAAGTCAATGTTGTTAGATGGAAGAATATGTAGTTAATATAATATAGTGATTCACACCCCACCCCCCATTCAGATAGATTTATCTCCCCAATTGCGGAAACCATGGAACAAGTGCAGGCCTGACTCACCAACCCAGCAGGTTCAACAGGCACATCCCTAACTGCGTTGCATCTTCTCTGAAAGCAGATTGGAAGGAGAAAAATACCCAGAAGACATGGAGCCAAGTATGCTTGCGTCCTTCTCCCACGTATGCCCAGTGGGGAGCAGTGGGAGAGGAGAAGGGGAAAAGAAACTGGAAGCATCGATCCCCCATTTTCTCTCCCAGGAACTAGAGTGGAGAGCCCTTCCTTCAGGGCGACATGACAAATGGGCAATGATTATCCCAATGAACACTTATTTCAACATTAGCAATGCTTTGGGAAATCTATTTGTCTGCCCTAGAAATCAAGTGCGTTGACATTTTCATTTGCCTCACTTCCTTCTGCTTCAAGGTTATGAAATCTTTGGTGTCTGATCCTGCCCAGATGTTGATGAGTTAATCTCTTATTCTGTAACCACTGCAGATATTAAGGTGACCTACCAGTCGGCTCCTCGCTGCTTCTGAGGGTGTGAGAAAACAATGATCACTTTCCCCTTGGATATTATTTTTGGAAAGCTATGCCCACTGTGGATATAAGAACAGCTTGGGTGTTTTTATACAGTTGAGGGAAAAGGAAAGACACTCTTCTCCAAAGGGCAGGGGTTCAGGCAGAGCCTACCAGAAACTTGCTGGTGTCAACAGTGGCGTTGCTGCCCCACGTTCACTTTATGAGGCAGCCAAAAGCTTCGAAGGTGGGCAATGGAAACTCACACCTCAAGAGAAATGTACAAACACACCCCCTCACACACACGCACACACACGTACACACACCATCTGCAACAGTAGCTTTTAGGAGTTCTAAACTGTGTGGAGGAGAGAGACTGAAGAGGGCACCTCACTGGTACATGACACTTCTTAAATTTCCCTGCTCAAGAACAGCGTAATGTTGATTCAACTACACAGTAATGCAGCTACTCAGCTTTCATGGGCAGTTGTAGAACCGGATTATTTTATACGTCAAACCACTTAGAGCTATGATGTTTAGCTCAAGGACAAAATATTTTGAGAGATCTGCACAAACTAATAAACATGCAATTTCTTAGTGCATTGGAGTCTGAACCAAAGTTGACAAAAATATCTTAATAAAATGTGCCTTTTGCGGACTTCTGTGTAATGAGGAGCATCTTTCTGCTTCACTGGCTGATTCTAAATTCTAGTAACTTGTTTACTTAGGGAGATTTCATGATAATGTAACTTAATGATGCATACAGTACAGATCAAGTGATTCAATTTTACAAGGTTTTTTGTTTCGGTTTTTGTTTTTAGTATGCTGTGTCCTCTGCCTAGAATATTATTCATAATAAAGACTGTCAAAAGTCTTGAGATTACCTGGTGAAAACCTTTTAGTTTTAGATGAAGAAATAGATTTAATAACAAAATCAGGATGAGAATACATCCTTTTTTTTTTAAGATTTTATTTATTTATTTGAGACAGAGAGAGAGTGCGAGGGAGCATGAGCAGGGTGAGGGACAGAGGGAGAAGCAGGCTCCCCAGTGAACAGGGAGCCCAGTGCAGAACTGGATCCCAGGGCTCCAGGATCACAACCTGAGCTGAAGGCAGATGCTTAACCAACTGAGCCTCCCAGGCGCCCCAAGAACACAGTTTTCTTTTTTTTTAATTTTATTTTTATTCTTTGCCCAAGGGGTACAGGTCTGTGAATCATCAGGCTTACATCTTTCACAGCACTCACCAAAGCACAAACCCTCCCCAATGTCCATAACCCATCCACCCTATCCCTACCCTCCCAGCCCCCAGTAACCCTCAGTTTGTTTTGTGAGATCAGGAGTCTCTTATGGTTTGTGTCCTTCCCCATCCCATCTAAGAACACAGTTTTCAATGCTTAATCCTTTGTTCTCTTACCCATCCTTAAAGCCTAGGACAAGCCTCACCTTCTTTATGAAGCCTTCCTTGACCCCCAGACTTTTAGGAACCCCTAATCATGGTCTATGCTGTACCATTTAGCATTTGGTTAAAAACTCTTGCCACTCTCCAAATTATATTTTATTCTTTTATCTTTAAGAAGATTATTATCTCAAGGACAAAATCCATGTTTTATTATACTCTTCACTGAAACACCACAGTGCGTAGCAGAATTATGTGCACCACAATTATCTTCTAAGGGACTTGTCCCTTTTCTAATGAATTCAGCACTTTGCTCCTTGTCAACGCTACCACCCTCTTTCATAACGTAAACTTTCATATGCATGACTTTTCATCCATACGTGTGTGCACGCGTGGGCACAAACACACACACACACACACACACATCCCAGATACCTAGCACTGTGCCTGGCACATAGTAAGTACACAGTATAGTTTTGCAGAGAGAGACAGGGAGAGAGGGAGAGAGGAAGTTGTTTTTGAAGTTACTATAATCAGGGAAAATACATGGGTACACACAGAAAGTAGGATTTCAACTGAGGCTTAAGAAAATCTACTGATTCACATGCAAACAGGAGGGAAAGCTATATTTAAGGCAAAGAATATCCTGTATTTTAATCCCAGATTGAGCACTTTTTCTTCCTTTAATCGCAGACCATTTACTTAAGCTCTCCGAATCTCTATTTCCCCTACCTGCTGAACTAGGATAATATTATATATTTTATAGTGTTGTTGTAAGAAATAACTGAGATAAATTATGCAGTAGGAATCAATAAGTAGTAGGTATTAACAAGAACAAAAATTAATATTACCTCCCTGAATAAAGAAGCCAGTGAAAGTACCGGTGCGGGCATAATGAGTAGCTCAATTAGGCTCTAGCCACATGCTTCAGAGAGGGAAATGCTAGATGGCAGTGGAGGGAGAGGCCAGATTTAGTCACCATCTCTCTCCAACTACCTCTAAGCTTAAAGCTATCAAATGCATCATTAAATTCACTGCAGGATGTGGTGAAGGCCAAGGACTATGAAGCGGTCCTTTCTCAGTAAAAAGCACATAAGCTTTGAATCAGACAAGACTCGGGTTGTAATCTCAGGCCTAGCAGTGGAGTAAACTTGAGGCAGTTGGTTGTAGCAGGTGATAATCAAGGAATATATACAAAGCAGCTACCATGATGCTGGGCACGAGGTGGACACTCAAATTTTCGTTCTCTCCTCTGTGATGTACCAGCATCATATCTTACTACTCTCTCTACCATCTTTCTTTTCTGTCTTTGCCTCCTCCTAAGCTTTACTCTGTCTTTCTTGGTCATCCATTTCTTTCATCTGCTTAACTATACCTCTGGCATTCAAAAGTGTTCACTGAGATTTATTTCATTTGGAAGCATTTATAGAGCACTTACTGTAATGCAGGCACTGTGCTAATCACACTAGGTTCAAACACCGCTGCCTGTGCTGCCCTTGGAAGTACTTCAAAGTCATTTGCATGAATGAGCATGTCCTCTCAAGGTAAAGCTTGCAAAGGACATCAGAGTAAAGTTAAACAAAACGACATTGTAGACAATACATGCTCACATTTTCTGTAGTTTCATAAATGTGTGTGGGCATAGAATAGACAAAACTCAGGAAATCTGGGATAGGTAACACTAAATGGCAGGAAGCAACAATAAATAATGATGGGGACACAAAATCAAAGTATAGCCAGGCGTATCCTTTTGACCTCTGTATCCTACTTTTGGCAATTTAACCTGAGGAAATAATTATGAAGATGCACAAAGATTTAGCTAAAAGATGTCCCTTGCAGGCTTGTTTATGTAACACTGCAAAAGTAAAACAAGTCTTAACATCTAACGATAGATTAGCCCAAGTATGCTTTATCCATATGAGCTGTTAATAAGTGATACCCCAGAGGAATAATTATTACCATGGAAATAGCACCAGGTACACTATCAACCGACCAAACCAGACTGCAAAGCAAATTATACCAGGTGAGCCTATACTTGTTAAGTATATACAATAGAAAAAAAAGACAGGAAGGCTAGCAGAATATTGAAAATAACGAACTTTAAAGGTGAAATTATAAATTTCTACTTCTTATTTTTTGTTTCCTGTTTGTTTCTAATTTTACATGCTTCCATGTGACACTTTTGTAACAAGAAAAAAATGCCAGTTATAAATGATATAGATAAGTATACATATATATAAATAATGTATGGATGAATATATAGGTGGTAGATTAGACAGAACATTAGATGGATGGTAGATTAGACAGATGATAAACAGGTACATATGCTATGATATGATATGATAATAGATAAATATGATAAATAAATGGTAGATAACTAGATGGTAGATTAGATACATAGCAGACTACTTCGTGGCAGACGGATGAAGGATTAGACAGAGGAGAGACGGGGTAGATTATTTAGACGAACAGAATAGGTAGAATAGGTAGATAGTAGATAGTAGATTAGACAGGCGATGGGTTCGATAGAGACGCACAGATACAGACAGATGATGCTTTAGAGAGGGAAGACAAGCAGACCTTAGACAGGTGCCGATTACATAGATAGGTGCTAGGTAGGTAGCTAACGACGAGAGCTACACAGACGACAGATCATCTTGGGGTCCCGGAGGCACGCAGAGCAGCACGTGCCACGGGACGGTCTCTAACGAGCCCCGCGCCGCGTCATCAGCCACCGGTGCACGAGAACGGCCGGGGCCCCCCGCTGGGGGCTGAGCGTGTCCCTCTCTCGCCAGGTCGACGCGCACGGCAACATTCTGCTGAGCACCCTGGAAATCCGGAACGAGACGAGCGGCTCGGAAGTGCTGACGGGCGCGAGCGAGCCCAAGGCCACCAGCATGTACTCGTACGACAGCGCCAGCATCCAGTACCGCAAGCCGCTGAGCAGCCGCGAGGCCTACGGGCGCGCGCTCGACCGGCACGGCGCGCACAGCAAGGGCCGCATCCGCCGGCGCGCCTCGCAGCTCAAAGTCAAAATCCCCGACTTGACGGACGTCAATTCCATAGACAAGTGGTCCCGGATGTTCTTCCCCATCACCTTTTCTCTTTTTAACGTCGTCTACTGGCTTTACTACGTACACTAAGGTCTGTCCTAATGGTTCCTTAAGCGACTACTCTCTTCTTGATTCCTAACCCCCCAGGCGCCCCCCCACCCCCCTAGCAGCAGCGGTACTGCCGCTTTTTGAGGTAAGAGAGTCAGCCATCCAACTGGTTTTAGGTCTTGCATATCAATTTTATTACTGCACCATGTTTACTTCCAAACACAACACACACACACACACACACACACACACACACACACACACACACACACACACACACCAAAAAACCTATTTTTTTTTTCCAGTCTACTGTGGTCCAGGTTATCAGCTCTTTCAGAGCCCTAGTAATTGCCATGTTTACAAACACACACAAAGAGAGAAGTTAGATAGATAGATAGATCTTTAGCAGTCCTTCCTACTTGCCCTGGATTTTACTGATTTATTTTTTAAATGAGAATGAAAAGAGGACCTAGCTCTGTGCGCGCACCGCTTCCTGGGAAACTGTAACAATCTCATGCTGCCAAAAAACAACACAATTTCCAGGATCTCAGAAGAAAAAACAAAGCCATTGATAAGTTACAGGTTTCCAGGAAGAAGGGGGGATAAAAGGAGCCTAGAAAGGAAGGAAGACTCCCCTCGACCCTCAAGTCCCCAAAACTCCCTTGTAGAAGGGGTCCCAGCTCCATGGGAGAGGAGGGAGGGATTGACAAGGGCTGAGGGAGGTTGAGCAAAACAAATCTGCCATCTTCACCTCACAGCTAAAATGGATATTCTGGGGTGGGGGGAAAAATGCTTCCTTCTCAGACTTGCAAGCAGATTTACAGTTAGCACTAGAATCCATCCTGGTGGCCACTGGGAACATTTTCTTTTGTTGAGAATAAGGAGTCTGGGGCAATGGTGATTTCTTTAACTCTTCCAATGAGCAACCCTGAACTCATTTCATCCCCTCTGTGCCCTGAAGCCATGCCTGCGCCTGTCCCCAGTCCCTGCTCCAGAGAGAGTGAGGGAAGAGAATGGAGGAGGAGGGCTTTGATAATGGGATGGCGAGCATTTTTTGCTTGAAAAAAAATTGCCCTTTCCATGAGGAAGGCAAGTCTTATGTGCTGTGAAAGGGTGCCTGGGCAGTTACCTAAACTGCCAAATCTTAAATTGAATGGTATATATTTCTTAGCCTTCTAGAGAGGAGCACCTAATGGTGACAGGCCTTGTTGGACAGGCCTCAGCGAGCACCTTCGGGCTCTGCTCTCTGAGCTCTGCATTCCAAAGTATGAAATGAGTGCTTCAGGAAATGCACATACACCCACTTTGCTGCCCCTCTCCTCTGAGGCCAGATTTCTACTTTAAAGAAAAACTTCAAAAGAGGAAAACCACAGATAACAACAACAATGACAAAATCACTGGGCCTTCAAACATGCATACCAGCCCCTAAAGCATAGAACGCATCTGCACTCACGGATCAGGATCATTGTCATTACTGCTCTGCCTTATCTCTGCTCACGGATTACCGTGGTCATGAGTCACCGAAGAGGGCATTGATCAGTAGCCCAACACACACTTCTAAACCTGTCCAACCAGCTACATTGGGGTTTCTCCTATTTTAGGTCATTAAAGCCTCGTTATTTTTTTTTTTTCAGCCTGAGTAGCTAAGAATTCTGTATGTTCATTTGCAAGGTTGAGTGAGACCCTAAAACGACCAAACGGTGATAGAGGCAATTTGTTCAGAATCTGATCCCTGGATGTCAAATAAGGGTTGAGGTAATAATAAGGATGACTGCATCACTTGATGATCTGGTTTTCTCCCTAAGGCTGTGATGAGGGTTCGTGTTTACAAAAGCATCAACTGCTAGAAATTATAGTCTTAATTGGAAAGATAAGGCCAAATTCCTGCTGATAACCCCCAAGGGGACAGAGCTTTGAGATATTTTTTTAGAAGGCAAAAAGAAAAGACAACCCCCAAATAAATGGATGGTTATGGCTATAGATACTATACATTAGTGAGAATATAAAAACTATGTTTTACTGGGAAAATTATCTCAATAGTTTCATAAGAAATTAGTAGAGTGTGGGGACCAAATTCTCATTGAGGATTTCGGTTTGCAGAATTACAGTTCCCTGGTCAAGGATGGGGGTCCCTGGGCCCCCAGCCTCTGGAGATGAAGGGATCCATTTTGCAACTGACTAGTTCTTGGCAGGGAAAGATGCTCTGCCATCATGACTTGCCCAGATGGAATGGAATATGACCATATTGTGAGGTTAATATTCTCGGAGACCATCCGGGAACCACTGTGTATTTAAACACAGAAAGGGAGATTGTTGGCTGTTGCCCAACAGGAATGAATTGTTCTGGTGTCAAAGCTCTTTAAAAAAGATTTTAAGGGTGAAACGGTAAATGAAAAAGGAAGTATCTATAATCTATGTTCCTTAACAAAAAACAGTTTTTCTTTATTCATCTGTTTAGATCGTTCTCCTTGGAAAAGATTGAGGTAATTTCTATTTTCATTATTTTTTTTTATCCTGCCTTAAAAGTCTAAGGAATTTGATGCTTGTAGTTTAAAGGGAAAGCATCTCTGAGAAAAAGAGAACATTTTGAATTCTTATATCTTAACCTTTGTAAAATGAAAGATGAGTAAGCCTGAATCTACCACCGGGCACAAAATGGTGTCACTGTATGTCCTCCTGGGCTATAGAGGGGACACAGGATGGTGCAAATCCTATTAAATAGCTTTGATTTTAGAGGCAATGGTGCCCTGAAAAATGGAGAAGCTGACATATTTCTGGTTCATGACCTCTGTCCCCACTTCCTTCTTCTGGACACCTCCCAGCCAAACGCCCTCCTCCTCCGCCCCCACGCACCCTCCCTCCAGGCTTAACAGTGCATGGAAAAAATTCCTTCCTTCTCTGCCTCTCTCCCTTGTCGTGCTCTAAATGATGTACATAAAAGTTGTTAGACATTCCTAAGTGCCCTCACACCGGTCCCCATTCCCGAAAGATTCAGACCAGGACATTATCAAGGGGTAACCATCTAGCTATTCCTGGGTTGTTTTCTTTTTGCCATGAAAATAGCCATAATCTCCTGCATTCCCGAGTGGAAGCAGAGGTAGAAGACTGCGCAGACTCACTCTCCTAGGCCACAGTCTTGTCCAGGGGACCCCGTGTCCACAGTTCATAAACTGGCACATAAGCTGTGTCATAGATGGACCTGTGTAGACCCAGCAGAAACCTCGTCTTTCATTTGACAACGAGGACGACGCACTCATTCTTCCCACTCATGTTCCTTGGCTTACCCTATCAGGGCTTACCCAAGAGTATTGCCTCCATCCTCTGTACTGCCAAACAGAAACAGCAGACTGGCTGGTGATTCTGCTGCTGATGTGTGTTCTCATATCATATGTGGCATCTCGATTGTACATTATGAGCACTGAAAGATCCTGAAAATGCCAAGAGAAAATATGGTGCAGAGAATAAAGTTTGGTTCATGGATCCAAGGATAGGCTTTCCTTAAGCAAACATTATGTACAGTACACAGAAATGTTGACTAAATTCCATCTTTCCAAAATCAATGACTCCTTTATAAATATTCATTTATGAAGAACTCAGTTGAAATTCGCCAAGTTAAACAAACAAACAAAATATATTTATAATGCTAGCAGGAAGTGACTTCCAAGCTTTCTTACATGGACACGTTTGAATAGTGTCTCACCAAAGGGTGATGGGTCCCCATTTTTTTTCTCCTAAAAAAAGTGTAATCCTATATCCCAGGAGGGAGGAAAAAGGAATGTGCCAGCATTTGTTCGTGTTGGTTCAATCAGCAATCACTGGGATGAGAAAGACAGAAAAATGAACACATTATCTCAGTTTCCTGAAAGCGAACAAAGGTAAACTTGTGAACAGAATGTAGAATATCATGTAAACTTCCTTGTAAATTCTGTACATAGTTCATTGAATTGTTCCCTGTTGCGTGGTGGTCCTCGGCTTTGGGTGGATGTTTGAACAATCCGAGCATTGTAAATAACGTCAGCTTCTAAGGCACTTGCTTTCATTCGCGAAGTGAAGCAACTAGTGATTTGGGCCCAAACCAGAATCTCTTTCGCTCTTGCTCTTTCTCTGCCATTTTGTGTGTGCGGCTGTGTGACTCTGCCGGGCGTCTGCGCCCCGTGGAAAGGGACAGGAGCTGCTGAGTCGGCTGCATGCCGGTGGGGCTCGGGCACGGCGCGCCAGCAGAGACGGGGACTGTAGCGAACTGCTTCTGGAACCGTGTCGTGAAAAGTGGATGTGTTTGTATCAGTCCTTCGTGGCTATTCCCATATCGAAATACCAAATTTTCCACGCTGTTGAGGGGTCAGGAATGGAAGAGATGTTCAAAATCCAGAGGTTATCCAAAGCTTCCTTTGCACCGATAGCTCTAGTTTCTAACTTTTCTTCCTTCCACAATATTTCCCAGAACTTTTAATGAGAATAGAAGTGAATGGATGGGTTCGATCGGGGTAAACACACAGTCGAATGTGCAAACGATGGGAAGGAGAAAAGGAAGAGACACTGAAACACCAACGGGTCGATTCGGGCTGATTCATCCCTCAGAGACACAGAGGTAACCATGTTACTGTTTCTGAAAGGTAAAGAGAGAGATTGGCAATTAAAGCAAGTATTTTTCAACTGGGGGCCTGGGGTTGTGTTTGATATGTGCTAGTTAAACTTCAAATCTGGTAATTAAATATTTTCACATTTATGTCTCCCAAGTCCTGGTATTCTTGAAAAAGACGTCAGAAGGTTGGGATATTGAGCCATACGCTGTGTTTTCATGCCAACTGGCAGTTCCAGAGAAGGTGATGGTGTCTGCAGAAATTCAGAATATGTTAGCAAGCTGGGACATGGATTGGTTTCTCAGTAACATTTTTAGAGTGCACCGTGTCTTTCTTGGAGTTAAGAACCTAGCAAGGCAGGACTTTTTGTACCAGGATTTTATGTACCCGGAGAATCATTTTGGCTCCAAAATGTGCCAGTCAGGGTCCATCAGTAATCAAGTTAGAAAAATGCCCTGTAGGAACTAACAAGGTCAGTCAATTTCTTCATCCAGAATACACTGTGCTTTTACTCTAATCATGCTTTTTCTATATAACAGAAATCAACCAAACTGACAGAAACTTGATTGTTAAAGGTTGCAATTTCACAAGCCAAATTTGAAAGGAAACCCTTGTTAGGAGGAGAATTGCAAACCAGAAAATACTAAGTTCCTAGAAGGGGAAGAATAGAGTTTCGAGTTTACTTTTACTTCTCCGGTAGCAAGAATTTCCTTATTTGTACAGAAGAGGTCTAACAGTTGTCTGTTTGGTTTTGTTTTCCCTAATCAAAAGTCTTTGGTACATCAAGGGGCTCACAGTCGTTCCTGACTGGCCTCGAGATACCTTGGATTTCCTGGAGCAACCAGCACTCATCACCAAGGTTTCAGTAGGAAATCAATGTGGGGAAAATAGGTATATTGCTGAACCAGTGGGAAAGAAAACCATCCTCAATAATGACTCTATCGGCATATCCTGTCTTGAAGATGATAGAAAAATAAATCAGTGGAAGAGAGGCCAAATAACATTATGCATTTGCCTTAGGGACACAGGGTCATAGATTCACTAGCTTAAAACAGTTCCCATTAGAAGCCAAAGGATGAATAAGAGCAATCAGTATCGCCATCTGGCTCTCGCCTCTCCCCGGGTTTCCTTTTGAAGAGGAACAGTAAGGGGGGAACATTTTCCAATATAACTTTTTTATAGGTGTGACTAAAATACGATATGCATGTGCACCGTGCAGGTTTGGCTGTGTGTGAAATAGATGACCTCTCTCGAGCTCATTCCCTCCCAGCACCGGGTGCCATCCTGCCTCCTGCCTTAACCCAATGGAATCAATTCATGTTTCCTCTTCCTCATTCCAAACCTCCCAAGTTATTTTGCCCTTGCATAGCTGAAGGCTTTAGCTTCTTTGATCTTCAATTCACAAAGCAAGGAATCTTAATAATCTCCCCCAGATTCTTAGTCCTATTGCCTTTAAAAGGTCTTTGGAGGGAGTTTGTGTAATCGTGGTAGCCTCCTCCGAACTGCTTTGGGTTATTTTTCTTTTCTGCTCTTCCGTCCCATGTGTCAAGAGTACATGTTTACATAAACTTTGTCTCCCTCGGCCTAATTTAAAATAAAGTGGAAATAAGTTCATTAGCTCAAAACTGGGAAAATTCACATTATCTACACCAAAGTTGATGACAAGAACGTCCCCTGACATTCTAGTTGCGGGACGGTGAGTTCACACTGTATCAGCTCATGCCCACCTTCCGCCTTAATTGTACGCCTTTTAAAAGCCTATTGTTAGTCCAGAATGGTTTCTCATTCACGGCACACACTGCTTGCTGGTTACAGACCATCCTCCAGGAACTTGACCGCCATATACTCCTGGTACAGATTCCATGTCTGTGCCTCACCCCACCCACTCCCCCTCAGCCTTCTAGCTGACATTAAATGTAGTAAGACAAGTCATAATGCAGACTTGTCCAAATTGCCCCTATAAAACTATATAGAACATCTTTTCCCTCCAAACAGCTTTCCTCTACTTAGAGAACAGAGAGTCCTCTAAACATATACCAAGCAATGCGAAGACTAACTTTAAAAAATTAACAGTAAACGAGCAGCATGGTGAAGAGAGGGAAATGATGGTGGACGGAAGATACCCTGGAGTTAGGACTGCGTGACATGGCCTTTACGTTGCCTCTACCACTGCCCAGTGGTGCGGCTCCGGACATGCCACCAGATGACTTCCAAGTTCCCTCCCAGATTTCCACCAATGGGAAACCGAGTTCCCAGCTACATTTCAAAGGGAATTTTAGAGAGGCTCTTCCTTGTGCAGGAAGTTACTGGAAAGATATAGGAGCACTGTAGGCTCTGCTAACACAACCCTATAAATTCAGTAATATTCCTTGTTGTCTATCTCTGGGAGTAAGTCATCAGAGTAAACCATCTGGTGTCAAGTGAATCGAATTCAATACCCGTTCAAATTCCTTTAAACATACATTGAAGTTACGATACACAGAGATTTAAAATAAATTTACAGGCAAATGACAAAAATAAATTATTTTACAGTTTTAGTAATGGTCGACACTATACTATTTCCCTCCAAGGGCACTGGAGAGACTCAGATAACATAAATCAGTGTGGTCTATTTGATCTCTGGAAGATAGAGCTCCTTTAGGCCAGTCCCTGAAACTCAGTCAGGAAAAGCCTTGAAATACCCCCTCAGGTGTGGGAAAGCCTAGTCTAGGCAGCATCTAAGCAGAAACGCTGTGGCAGTGCCCTTCAGTGTCTGTCCCCAGGACTGGCCCCCATCACTGTCTGTGCTCTGTAAGCAGAGTAGCAGGTAAGGTTAGAGCTCTCAGACGTGGGACGGCCTCCCATCTGGTTGGAAAAGATTCCAGGTCTTCAGAACCTCTGTTATCCACTCTCCCTGCCCCACTTTACCAAACACCCTCCTATTCCTCACTTAACTAGTTCAATCTGCCAAATGATTTAGGCACAGCCATGACGAAACTGAAAGTTTACTTTATTAAATTGAGATTAGCGTTTCTAGCTATTCATATTTTTTAAGCATGTACGCTCCCCATTCCAGTCTCCAAGCTCGATCCCCAATGTGATTCCTGCACCCTGGTGTTCTTAGCTTCTTCCCTTTTTCAAAAGATACCCCCACACACACACCCTGACCATTCAGAATTGTTAGGAGAATGCCTTAAAATTCCTCCTTTCCATTGTAGGCCAGTCTACCAACGAGATGGCTGCTTTTTTGTAAAGTTAGCCTAGTATTCTGCCCCTTGACCTCGCACACCCTCTGTGACCTCTCGTTCCAAACTTCCCGTGTGCAGGTGCGCTCATCACTCCTCTTCAAGTAGTGAGCTCAGAGTTTTCTTTTTCAGGTTCCTCATACTTTATACCTTGAGATAGGTTCATATTTAATGTCATCTTTTTTTTTTAAGTTTTTATTATTTATTTGACAGAGAGAGAGAGAGAGAGAGAGATCACAAGTAGGCAGAGAGGCNTTGAGATAGGTTCATATTTAATGTCATCTTTTTTTTTTAAGTTTTTATTATTTATTTATTTGACACAGAGAGAGAGAGAGAGAGAGAGAGAGAGAGAGAGAGATCACAAGTAGGCAGAGAGGCAGGCAGAGAGAGAGGAGGAAGCAGGCTCCCTGCCGAGCAGAGAGACTGACTGGGGACTCAATCCCAGGACCCTGAGATCATGACCTGAGCTGGAGGCAGAGGATTTAACCCACTGAGCCACCCAGGGGCCCTAATGTCATCTTTTTAAAAACAGAGGAAGCACTTCTAAGTCTTCAAGTTTTCCCCAGGTTGAAATGAATACTTACTAAGCTGTATAGCAATTAGGATTCATTCAGGTACCAGTAACAAAAAACACAACTAAAAGTAACTTCAGCAATGAGAACGATAGCTCCTATGACAATAAGTGCAGGAGTAGGGTGGTTACTGGCTTAATTCTTTCAGCAGCACAATGTTGTCCAAGACCCAGGCCCCTTCCCAGGACCCGTTCTTCCAAACTCTGTATGTTATCGGAACCCACTGTGGTTGCGACATGGCTCTACCCAGGCACTCAAATCAAGTGGCAGAAAGAAGGGAAAGTCCTGCCATAGGTCTCTTTTTCAGAGCCCCAAAAATCTCTCCCAGTCATCTTTTTTTGTTCCTTTGGCCAGGGTTGGATTGCACAACACTTTCTGAACCAGTCACTGGTAAGAGGAATGAAATTATCATGATGGGCTTACAATATTGACTCACTGAGTTGCCCAATGCCTGGGACAGGGGAAAAAATGGAATATGTTAACAAAAAGAAGGAAGAATGGCTTTCGGGTAGATATCCAATTGTGACTGTCACACATTAGTCTAAGGTATCAGAAAACACTTTGTTACACATAATTTCATGATTCGATCTTCCCTACAGCCCTCTGGTTATGATGACAACACCAATATCTGGAAAGAGAGGCTAAATAGGTTAAGTTATTTACCCCACATCTGATGACTAGGTAGTGACAGAGTTAGTATTCGATCTGAGTTTGTTTTGTTTTGTTTTGTTTTGTTTTGTTTTGTCTTGTTTTGTTTATGGCTGCAAAGGCAAAGCTTTGTCTACTCTATCACACTGCCTATATCAAATCCTTTTTACCTTGAAGATCCATGATCCACGTTTTGGGTGGTTCAAAGGTAAGAGGAGAGTAGGAAAAAAAAGGACAATTTCCATTCCCAACATCTAGATACTATGCCCAGTAAATAAACACTTTTGTTCTTTTTTATATCCTGTTCCTCCTCCCTGCCTGTGCTCCCCTCCCACCAAGCACACAAAGCCTTTCATTATACTCTTAAGGGAGTGTAGAAGGAATAGCTCGCATAACAACTGAACAGCCTGAGGTGTGCCCCAGTTCTTTTGGGATAACATTACTGTTAGGGGACCACATGTCCCAGTTTCCCTGAGACAGTCCCAGTGTCTAATTACCAACTCAGCCACATTTCACTCTCAGATCTGTCCATTTAGATAACAATTACATAGTCACACTGATTATGGGTCTCATAATCCCCATACCTGTGAGTATCGGGTATATTGGTAAATTAATATTAACACCTTGGAGAAAATACATGCTTTGGCTCCCTATGAATCACTTAAGTCTGACCTCAGTCTCTCCATTACTCAGGCTTATTTTTTCCTCTCATTGTTCCCCTGACCCGCCCTCAAGCAAACTGCTCAGGTCTCTCCTACCCTTCCATGGAAAGGACAGCCACTTCTCATCCCAGAATGTTCTCCTTGCTGTTCTTGAGGTTTTACATTTTATTTCCATGGCCCAGATTTTCCTCTTTTCTAGCCCCTTCCCAATGGGTGGATTATGAATCAAGCCACCATCATCCAAAAAGCCATCCGTGAGCAAACTTCCCCCATTCTGTTCACTCTCCTGCTAGCGCTCCCTCAGTTCTTGGGGCCACTGAGTCAGTAATAATGTTGAATTTGTGTTATCTTCCAGTAGTTTTGCAAATACATATCCCCCTTCCCTAAATAAAGTGTAAGGTCCGTAAGAGTAAATGCCCCATTTTCTAATTCTTCTGTATTGCCCAAAGCATCTATTGATCTTATGGTGGAGACTCTGTAAATGACCTACATTGGTAAATGTAGCAACAGAAAATATAATTTCGTAA
Source organism: Ailurus styani (assembly GCA_002007465.1). Classification (NCBI taxonomy): domain Eukaryota; kingdom Metazoa; phylum Chordata; class Mammalia; order Carnivora; family Ailuridae; genus Ailurus; species Ailurus styani. The sequence continues at coordinate 11,694,209 of LNAC01000005.1, forward strand.
CGGGCAGTACTTCAGGATTATAGGTAACACCATGTGAAACAGGAGCCTTCCATGCCCTCCCCCAAGTTACTTTAGTTCCGTAGAGCCTATGTGTACAACCTCCAAATGGATAAAAATGCAGTCAAACATATAGTCGAACCCCGGTTTGGGTCCGTGCAAAGTGATCACGGAGATTTTTCCCCATTGCTTATGGTTAAACAGACTGAATCTTAATAACACCATTCTAGATTTGACCAGTTCTAGCAGAATTGAACTCTCCATGCTGATTACTACTCCTTTAACTTTATGGAAACAGGAAATTCTTCATTTGAAGTCTCACTTTCCACCCATTTACCCCCATTTGCCTTATTAAAAGCCTCCTGAATCTAGGTTCTGTGGGGGTGTTTACTCTCCCAGTTGGGATTGCACTGCATGATTGGAACACTCCAATGTGAATTCCAAGAGAGTACTTCTAGACGGTATTGCACACCAAATTTCATTTCTGCCAAGAAATAAATAGAAGGTTTAGAACTCTCTAAGAGGGACAGACAGTTCTACACTGTCCCTCAAGACTGAGTAAAATAGATGTACAGAGAAATACCTTTTCTGCACCCCTCCTTTCAATTGTTAACTTTCCTGTTCTCCTGTTATGTATATTATTTACAAATTTGCATAAAAGAAATACATCATTTGCAAGCCTTACCTCAGAGTGGCAACCAGCCACCCCAGTTTTACTAGATAACGTATTTTTCTACTTGATATTTCCCCAAATACATTGAATTGCAGTATATCTTTTTCTTTTTTTAAGCTAATCAACTCATGTTTATCCGTTTCCTACATCTTTTTAAAATACTCACTGGATAAAGCTTGAAATATTTTATATTTTGCAACAATGCTCCTGAGACATTTTTAGGGAAGCCCCTTGATTATTCTAACTCACTGCAGTGTCATGGAAAGCAGAATTATAAATACAGCGATATTTCATATTCAGAACATCCACTACTAAGTAGGGAATGCTTGTGATTAGATATGCATATATTTATTGACTGTGTTGTTCAACTCCTTATTTTAGAGAGGGCCAGTAACCCTCTTGGTAAAAACTATCATGTGGCATTATTCCAAAGTCAAGATTGCATGAGGTTTTCAGAAATTCTAAATGATATGTTTACAAGGACTAAAAATTTTTTGACATCTTTGAATAAGCTTTTTATTTTTGACCACCAGGCAGCATTTTGTGCCATTGTGATGGGAACCTAATGGCTAATATGAAATAATGTCATGCATTTTAAAAGATTAATGGAAATGTAAATTGGAAACTTTAACATTGTGTAAATACAAATAAAACTGTTTTTGAGAGAAACACATCTGGGTTAGGGTGGCTTGCTTGAAAAGTTCTCTTGCCTGTCCATCATCTCTGAATAATTATTTCATTCCTGTGACTTTACCCAAGAAGACTCAACCTAAGGCAAAGATCTTTTGACAGTGATTCAGGAGGTTTGGGAAAGCGGGACTCATTAGGCTAAAGAGTGGGGGAAATTTCTATCCTGCCAGCAGTGGAACACCTCTTTGGCACCACCTCACCTAAAACTTGATTGAATTAAAAAATTAGCGAAATTTTCCAGACCAGTCTCCTGCTAATTTAATTCATAGCACCCTGTCCTAAATAGCTGGGGCTTTCAAAAGCAGGTGCTACTTATACACAAAAATTCATACCTTATGTTGCCTCTCAAAATCTGTTATGCTTAACTCACCAAATATGTTAGAATATGTTAAATGTCTTATCCCTTGTTTTTAAATCCCCACTAATCAATTTGCGGAATTGTCTATTTACCCTCCTACCAAACAGGAGTTAGCTAATTCATATCTGGGTTGGTATTACACAGTTCTTGTAAATAAAATAATCCCTCTGTCCCTCTTGATTTTTCAGCAGGCAAAACCTCTTTAATTGCAAAGAAACATAAAATACAATATATTAATGTTCTTTTGACAAAAGCATTTGCTTTCTTACATAAGCAGATAATACTTTTGTATACTGACCAGACCACATGAGGAGCTAAATGGCAAGAATAAGTATTTCTGGAAACCAATAGAAAATTTAATGCAATGGGAAAGGTTTTTAAAATGCCAAGAAAAGAAAGGTGGACTCTTTACTTTTATAATTCGAGTTCTTATTTTGTATCAATGTATGCTGCATTTTCTGACTGAAACTGCTGTTCTGTCTAATGAAACTTGAGATTTTTCTGTAGCTGCTTTTAACATTTGAAAACAAACTTTCATACAGGGTGTTGGACTGTAATCTTTCTGTTAGGGGTTTGATTAAAATATCCTAACCGTTTCATTAATTCCCTTTTTACATGCTTCAAGTATATGACGTTATGACTTTGCTATCTCAAAAACTATATGTGGACAAAATCCATGAAGCCTGTACTGTGATTTCTACACATCAAAGAAGAAATAGCTCTCCCTCTAAGCAGTGAATCAGCGAGTAAGAAACTGTGCAGTGTCCTCTGATGCCTGACCCTTTTACTTTTCATGGCCTTTTTTCTATTCTTATCGAGTAATCATGTATTCTTGTAAAATAAAAAATCAACTTACATGCAATCAGGTATGGACACAAGAAATGCTTGTGCTCTCAATTTCAGGACTCAAGAATACTCCAGCAGTCACAGGACTGTGGTTCACTCGGTATTTTTGTTAATAGTGTGGCTTTGCTATAAAATCAGTTGCTGTTTTCTTTGCTCTGGTACTACAGGATTTTAAATGTTTTAGCAAATGACAGAAAGAAAACACATTTGAAGGCTGGTGTCAAAAACCATCAGCTACACACACAAAAGCCGTTGTGCAGCTTCTGAAATGTAGTTTATTGCTGTAAAATATGTACAATTTATGTTAGTTTGTTTATTCCTTAAACTCAAATAAAACTTTTTTTTAATTGAAAATGCCTACATATAAAAAGCTTAGTTTGTACTATGTTCAAAAACATGCAAGATTTCAGGCATATCTTTTTTATAATCCTTAAAAATGTTTAGAATTCTGGATCTATCATTTCAGAGCCTTTATTGTAAAATTTAATACAAAGCAAAATCCCTTTATTTGGAAGAAATTCTTTGCAGTATTAGCCAACAATTGGGGGAAAAGGACCAGCACTTTTCCAGGAGTTAATTTCTGTACCACTTTGATTTGGGGGGGGGGGAATCTTTAAGATAACACGCCTTATAAACATTTGGACATATGGAGTGTTTATATATCAGAAAAAAGAAAATTATCTCCTTGTATTCAAAACGATGCCTAAAATGGACTTTAACAGCATCCATTTGTGAGGTGCATTATGATAAATTTCTTTTAAAATCTCCACTGTAAATATGAATATTAGAGTTGGACTATTTGTCAGTCTATCCTAATTGGAAGACCTCCAACCTCCAAACTCACTGTCTCCCCTCAGAAATAACATGTTGACAATAAAATAATGAACAGACTAAAGGTGTGAAGTTCATATATTCATTAATTGGTGGTTAGCAGAATAGCTTTTCAATGAGAGTCTAAATGCCAGCCTAAAGACAACTTTAACATCCAGCCATTAAAGTACCTGGAATCAGCACTTCATCAGCAGAGCCTCAGCCTTGCAGAGCTACCAAGGATTTTAGAGACATCCTACAATGGCTACTATTTCCGGGAGACTATGTTATGCAATGGAAGAAATAAATGGCCATCCAGTATTTTTAGAAAAATAACTTATCTATGTTACATGTTTAGGATTTGCTGTAAGAACTACAGATAATGTGAAGTTAACACAAGATAGGTATTTGTGTATCTGCAGTGTAAGTACTATCAGCCAAGGATATGGAGGAAATGGAACCCCTGTGCATTGTTAGTGAGAATCTAAAATGGTGTAGTCACTATGGAAAACTCTATAGAGGTTCCTCAAAAAAATTAAAAATAGAACTACCATATGATCCAGCAATCCCACTTCCAGGTATTTATCCAAAAGAACTGAAAAGAGGATCTTGAACAGATATCTGCACTCCTACACCCATTGCAGCATTAGTCACCATGGCCAAGAAGTGCAAACAACCTGAATGTCCATTTGTGGATTAATGGACAAAGAAAATGTGGAATATTACTCAGCCCCCCAAAAAGGAAATCCTGTCATATGTTAAAACATGGATGAACCTTGAGGACACTATGGTAAGTGAAATGCACTAGTTACTGAAGGACAAATATTGCATGATTCTACTTCCACGAAGTATCTAAAGTAATCAAACTCTTGAAGAAGAAAGCACAATGGTGACTTCCAGGGGCTAGAGGATGGGGAAATGGGGAGTTACTGTTCAATGGGTAGAGCTTCACTGAGAAAAGATGAAAAAGTTCTAGAGATCTACTGTACAACTATGTGCAGCAAGTTAACACTACTGTACTACACACTTAAAAATCAGTTCAGAGATTTCATGTTATGTGTTTTTTGCCACAAATAAGGAATTAGAAAAAAAAGAAAAAGAAATACAAAGTGATACAGCAACTTTGACAAAGTTTGATGGTTTCTTACAAAGTTAAACTTGTCACACAATATGATCCAGCAATCACACTCCTGGGTATTACCAATTTCCTTCAATAGGTGAATGGATAAACAAACTGGCACATCTATTCAATGAAATATTATGGAAGGATAAAAAAGAAATGATTTATCAAGTCACGAAAAGACATGGAAGAACCCTAAATGCATACTTCTAAGTGAAAGAATCCAGTCTGAAAAGATTGCATACTGTAGGATCCTAATTATATGCCATTCTGGAAAAGACAAAACTATAAAGACATTAAGAAAACTCACTGATTGTGAGGTTCAGAGAAGGTGGAGGGACGAACAGGTAAAGCACGAGGGACTTTTAGGGTGTTGAACTATTCTGTAAAGTGGATTCATATTAGGCCTTTGCCAAAACACGGAACTATTCGACACAGAGTGAAAATTAATGTATGCAAATTTAAAAATCACTTAGGAGGTCAGGCAATCCCAGGAGGAATACAGACTATGTTAAAAAAATCTAACTTCATTACAAATGTATAAAACCACCTCACTGAAGGGAGGTTGGTACCGACCTAAGTAAATCTGGAAGACTAAAGGCAAGAGAACTGCACACTATTCCTTCCAAGATGATAAAATTGTTTCCCATGGATTAACAAATCAGATACTGCCATAAATGTGTGCATGTGTGTGTGCGTGTGTGTGTGTACACACACACACATATGGATAGTAGATGGTGGGAGCCAGTTTCTTACTGCTGGACTGTAAATTTACAGATAAGGGTAGCAGGTGAGGATGATCCGTGTGGTGATGGATTAGAGTTGAAGACATCAAGATGAACTCATGTGTAGCTTAATATAGATACAGCTAATTACATAAAGAAATATTTATAGATATGTAAATATACACAGCTTAGTTTACATACATATATTTCCTTGTTCTGTCAGTAAAATGAACCAGGGCTTCTTGGAGAAATGGCTGATTCTAGAACCAGGCAGGAAATAGACAAAATGAGCCTGGAGCATCTTGTATTGCCAGAAAGTTAAGGAAATATAAAAGTAGATAAATACCTACCTTCAGTGATAGAGCTATGTCAATGGGACAATGGAGCCAACTGAAAATGCTCCTGATGGCCAAACTTGGAGTAACTTGAATAAATAGTATTGGTTTATAACCAAAAGGATAAAATAAATATCCATGAGTCCATATTACATAAATAAATGATTAAATAAATTAATAAATAGAAGAGAAAAATCTGTGCAGATGTATAAAAGTTTTAGGTATTCTGACCTCAGGAAGGGGGAGCACAACTTCCATTTCTTAAATATAGTGACACACATAGTGACTTCCTTCCAAAGAGTACAAGATATAAAAAGGAGAAATAAAGAGTAACTTCACAGTGAGAAACTGGACAAACTATTTCAGTCAGGCAAGCAAGGTCAATGTCAAATCATAAATCCTGCTAACAGCATGTACCCTCAATATGATGTGATGTAAATGGCACTTTACCACTGTGATTTTCCTCCCCCAAACCCAGAATCCCAGCGAAAGCGTGAGAAAAACATGTAGGGTGTAGGGCCACCCTACAAAATACCTCACTCATACTCCTCAAAACTGTAAAGGTCATCAAAAACAAAGAAAGTATGGGAAATTATCACAGCAAGAGAAGCTTAAGGATACATGACATCTAAATAATATGAAATCTTAGAACAGAATAAAGGACATTAGGTAAAAACTTAGGCAATCTAACTAAACTATGGAATTTAGTTAATTTAACAATGTACTGACATTCGTTAATTCTAACAAATGTACCATACTTACATGTTAATAATAGGGGAAACTAGATGTGGCATATATGGGAAGCTTCTGTACTACCTGTTCAATTTTTATGTTAATCTAAAACTATTCTAGGAAAAAGTCCATTTTTATAAGAAAAAGAAAGCCACAGATGGGGACAAAACACTTGCAAGGCTATATGTGATAAAGACTTGTATCCAGGCTATGAAGAACTCCCAAAACTCGACAGAAAGAGAACAATCCAATTTAGAAATGGGCAACAGATATGAACAGACACTTCACCAAAGAAGAGCTACAGATGGCAAATCGCACATGAGAAGACAATGCATCGGTCATTACAGAAATAAATATGATTAAAACCACACGGAGATACCACTACATACTTATAATAGCTGAAATTAAAAAGGCTGACCAAACCACATGTTAGCAAGCAGGCAGAGGTGGAACCTGTGGTATGAAATGTAAAATGGTAAAAATCACTTTGGAAACATTTCATTCCTCCAAGTATTCACTCAAAAGGAAGCACACGTCCATACAAAGGTTTACACAAGAATGTTCACAGGGTTCTGTGTTATGTAATAACCATAAAAATTTCCAACACCCAAAATACCCTTTGACAGGTGGATAAACAAATTATGGTAGAATTCTACAACTGAATACTTCTCAACAAGAGAAAGGAATGAACTATTGCTATATGCAACAACACAGATGAACTCAATACTGAAAGAAGCTGGATCAAAAGAAAAGAAAGGGGACATACCATATGACTCCATTAATACTAAACTCTTGAAAAGTGTGAACAACTCTACAAGTGACAGGAACCAGATCAGGGATTGGGGGTCGGGGCACAAGAGCAGGGATTACAAAAGAATAGGAGGAACCTTTTGGGAGTGATTGGCACGTACACAATCCTGACAGAGGTGATGCTTTCTTGGGTGTATATATGTCCAAACTTACCACATTATATATTTTAAATATGTGAGGTATATCGGTGAGATTTCAATAAGGTGGTTAAATATTCTAATGGAGTGATAAATAAGGTGGTGAGAGGTAAGTAGAGCAAAATTTTCTGCTTCTCAAAGGAAGAAAAATGGAGGGTTGAAACTCAGAAGGACCTTAAATCAGTATAGATTTCCTTCGATGTGATGGGATTATATCCCAACAAACCCATCATATACTGAAAATACTGTAAGTCAAAAATGCATTTAATATGCCTCACCTCCTGAACATCATAGCTTAACCTACTCTACCTTAAATGCTCTGAACGCTTACACTAGCTTACAGTTGGGCAAAATCATCTAACACAAAGCCTATTTTTTAATAAAGTGGTGAATACCTCGTGTAATTTACTGAATACTGTACTGAAAGTGAAAACCAGAATGGTGGTCTGGGTAAAGGAAGGCTGTCAGTGTATCCGTCGTCTACTTGTGACTGCCTGGGAACTTTGGGGCTGCCACTGCCCAACATCAGAGAAGAGTGTTGTACTGCATACTGCTAGCCCAGGAAAAGATCAAAATTCAAAATGTGCAAAAAAAAAAATCAAAATTCAAAGTTTGGTTTCTACTGAATGCAGGCTGCTTTAGCACCACAGTAAAGTCAAAAAAATCCTAAGTCAAACCATCATACGCTGGTGATCATCTGTATTAAAGTGCTAGCCTACAAACTGCTACCAGTCCATGACATAAGAACTTGCACAGGGAGTAAGTCAACGACCTCCCTAAGCACACTGTTTAGTTCAGCTGATATTTTTTCCATAATCAACATCTCTCAATGAGAAAAGCAATATATTGATGAACAGTCTGGCAGAAGCTCCTCATCTAATCCCTGACTTGTAACAGACAGTTCACAGACTGGCATTAGTCTACAGATGCCTTTTGAGTAGCACTGCCTCAATCACACGCAGATACATTTTTTTAAGGTTTCTAAGCCTATCTTCATTTCTCTGATGAGAAATCATAATAACTGTTCTGAACACCTCAAACAGTCTGATGCTCTAAAGAGTGATTAGGCTCGCAAGTATCAGACACCAATTAATTATGGGTCACTGCATTATGCAGAAAGTCTTTTGAAATAAAGCAATATGTAAAAGTAAAACGACATTTTTTATTTGTTCAGAATGCTTGTTTTTAAAGTTACCTGAAATTAAAAATGGTTTGTTTTCCAGTGAAGTTAACACCCAAAATTAATAACTTCAATATTAAAAGTCTATAACCATAAATGGACCTGTATTTAATCTTAGCTGATATCTGGATAGCTATATATACACTATACAATGACATCTATTCTTTTTATCAAAGCATACCCTCCCGATCAGACACAGAAATGCAGGAGTAACAGTGTTACTTTCATTTTTTTCCCACTTGGGTAAAAGATTTTAATCCCTAGAATTCATAAACTCAAAACTGTTGACACAAATTTAATTATTCTTTCTTGTTCATGTCTGAAGAGGAGCTTCTTTCTCTAAGAAATTTTACATTTTATTATCTTTCTTTTGAAATAGAAGAAAGATATGAGTCTCCTGAGTTATATATGCAGCTTATACATTCTTTAAAAGTTATTTTTTAAAATATTACAAATTAATCATATATATCCATAATACACATCCTTGCTATTCATATATTCCTTTAAGCAACATTCAAGTAGATTTGTGCTTTGTACGTTTACATTATTTTAGAGCCTATTTTTAGCTTTCAATAAAACTGTATATCTATAAAGATTTCTCAAATATTTAATAAATGAGGCAAAACAGCCATTATGAAAATATAAACTGCTATTATAGCTTTTCTTCTCTTTTTTTATGCATTTCCTGTCAACCATGTCATTTCCTGTTCTTTAGGGAAGCAGATACATTTTTATCTCCGTAATCCCAACACTGCTGCTTTCTCAGCATAGGAAAACAGTCAGTAATAGCGCAGGTGTTCTGAACACACAGTATTCACTCGGCCACATCTGGGGTAGCAGTAGAATCTGATAGTGTTGGTATCCACCATTTCCAGTTATTTCAACTGCAGGACCACCTTAAAACACAAAGTCGGGGAGGGGGAAGAATCAGGTTATTCCGGAATGATGCCCATGTCTGCTTAATGGAATGCTCTGAAATCTCTGAGGACTAGAGAACTGATAACAAGCAAGTACAATGCACAGTAACTGATGATGCATGCCTGCCAGGATCCATGGTTCAGACTCAACTAACATTTGTATGAGGCTCTACCACGCACACCCTCAGACATTTAGCCCCATCCAGAAGCAAGCCAGGCTACCCGTGTGGCTACAAGGCATGTGGACTAGTCATCATGGCACTAAAATGACTGAGTAACTACAGAGTATGGAAGAAAGCTGAATATACCAGGGTTTCAGAAAGGCAGAGCGGGGGGGCACCTGGTGGCTCAGTCAGTTGAGCCTCTGCCTTCGGCTCAGGTCGTGACATCAAGGTCCCGGGTCCTCTAAGTACAGGAGACAAAATATGGCTTGTAGTTAGGACAAAATCAGGTAAAACCAATGAGTGACTAAAAATTTTACATATAAAAGGGTTGACTAACAGGAACCATTCTCAGTGTTTATTTAATGAGAAAAACCGTATTTAAACAGTAGAAACTGCTACTGTCAGAAAGAAATAAAAATAACTCTTTGTATACGTATGTTTCTTTCATGATTGCTCAACATTGGGCACCCAGGTGGCTCAGTCTGTCAGATGACTGCCTTCAGCGCAGGTCATGATCCCGTCCTGGGATCGAGTCCTGCACTGGGCTCCCTACTCAATGGGGAGTCTGCTTCTCCCTCCTCCAATTCCCCTGCTTGTGCTTGCTTACTCTCTCTCTCTCTCTCTCCCTCCCTCTGTCAAATGAATAAATAAATAAAAGATTGCTCAGCATTTTCTCCAGTGATCTACTCTCCAGTGATCAATGTCTGTCATTCTAACCAACTTCTCTTCCCCCTGACCAACCTTCTTGGCCCTATCTTTTTTTTTAAATGTAGAACTTGAACTCACAACCCTGAGATCAAGACCTAAGCTGAGATCAAGTGTCGGATGCTTAACTGACTGAGCTACCAGGGCACCCTGGCTCTACTTTTTTTTTTTTTAAGATTTATTTATTTATGTATTTATTTTGAGCGACAGAGTGTGAGAGCATTAGCAGCGGGGAAGCACAGAGGGAGAGGGAGAAGCAGACTTCCTGCTGAGCAGGGAGCCAGAAGTGGGGATCGATCCCAGTACTCTGGGATCATGACCTGAGCTGAAGACAGCCACTTAACCAACTGAGCCACACTCAGGTGCCCAATGCTGAGCAATCATGAAAGGAACACACATATGCAGAGGCAGTTATTTTTATTTCTTTCTGACAGCAGCAGTTTCTACTGTTTAAATATTATTTTTCTCATTAAATAAACACTGAGAATGGTTCCTGTTATTTAGTCAATCCTTTGTATATGTAAAATCTTACTAAAGATTTTGAGTATATAAAAACTAAAACTCATTAGTTTTACCTGATTTTGTCCTAACTACAAGCCATATTTTGTCTCCCATACTTAGAAGATTATAAAAGCAATTCTATTGTGAAGTTAAAAAAATTTTTTTGAAGATTTTATTTATTTATTTGACAGAAAGAGAGACAACACAAGCAGGGGGAGTGGCAGAGGGAGAAACAGGCTCCCCATTGAGCAGGGAGCCCAATGTGGGACTCAATCCCAGGACCCTGGGATCATAACCTGAGCCAAAGGCAGATGCTCAACCAACTGAGCCACCCAGGCATCCCTTACTTGTGCATTTAAGATACTCTTTTCTTTAAAATCGTAACTACTCATAATAATCATAAAAATACTTCAGAATCAACTAATTTCACAGCCCCAATGTAAAAATTTTATTTAGTCATTAATGAGCATTGAGGCAAAAAAAAAAAAAAAAAGAAAAAAAAATCTAGCTGTTAGAACAGAACAATTATTCTATCAAAAATAACTACTTGATAAATTATGCTCAAAACTAAGTAATTATAATTATAAATTATAAGAGCTAAAACTAGAGATGTAGAACATATCAACAAGGTATTTTCTGTGCTTAACATAAAATATCAGGAATTAAAGAAATATGAAAAGTCAATTATGAGTTTCTCTTCTATTATTCTAAGGGTATCAATCAAAGCTTAAACATTTAAACACACAACCAAAATTAAAACAAATACCTTATTAGCTGCTTCCAAGGAATTTATTAGATTCTGCAGCTCGTCTTTACTCATTTCAACAGAATATGGTTTGACTTCACCATTTTCTTTTATGTCTAGATGGAGGTTTAAAAGTGGCATCTGTAAAGTAGCAATCTTGTCACTAGACAGTGCAAGCTGTTTAAAATGAAGAAAACGGTAATTAATAAGTAGTAAAAGAGACTACATTAAGTATGCATCAGAGCTTATTAACAATACATTTTAAGAAAAGAATACTTCTGTTTGCTGTCAAGTACAGGAAAAGGTGGAAGAAATAAAGAAACCCATGTGAAACCAACACGTGTATGAAGAACGGACAGAAAAAGGAGTATGGTAAGAGAGGAAGATAACTAGGGAAAGAAGGACAAGCAGTGCAGAGTTTGTAGTAGAAGCAGAAATCCAGAATAGAGTTATGGGTGGGAAGGGAAGTAGTGAATGGACCCAAGGGATCACAAAACAGAATTCTTAAAGCTTAAAGAAGTGTGAAGATACCAAGAGGATGAAAGTCCATGTACAAAGATAAAACTAAAAACACTGGTAAACCCTGTGCAATGAAGATACTTAATTTAAAATCAGCTAATTCTCTATTAAATTATTGATAAATATCAAGTGGTTATCAAGATACCACTTTCAATTGGAGCAACTCATCAAAAACACTCAACATTTACTCCACTTTCTATTTTCTGTCTAAAGAGAATCCTAGAGGAAACAAAAGAACCAAATATTTACGATACTAATAATTTTTGAAACAAGCACCATAGCTTCATTGGCATATGGCAAAGGGAAAATCAATTTTCCTGGAATCTGAGGTGTAAAAAAAAAAAAAAAAAAAAAAACAACTCCACAATACCTGAATCTTCAAAGTGCCATCATTTGGCAAAAATTTACTTGTACCATTCATTACTTGTACAAAGACTGACACAGAACTCCTTCCCTAACAAACGTCCTTGGAATGCACACACTACAGAATCGAATCCTCACATACCTCCTTCATTCTCTCTCCAAAAACCAGGACTTATAATATCTGAGATTCGGAAGTATCAAAGATGATCTATGTTATAGGTAATTCTCCTTCTCAGTGTGTCCAGTGTTTTCTCAGTCTATGCTTGAATACAACCAATGAAGAACATGCTACCTCAAGAAGTGGTTAAAATAATTTTCAGATACTGACAGGTGTAAAAAAGTTCTCCTTAAGCTGAACGTGAACTCATTTTATGGCAAACCATATACCTTAGACCTTAGCCTTTGTCCTAGCCTCTGAAGCCACAGAGCATATATCAATTCCTCAACCATACAGATTATTTTAGTCCTTCAAAGATAACTATAATTTTTCTACTAAAGTTTCTCTTTCCTGGATACATGGTCTCAAGTGTTTCAAAAAACCTTCATGTGCCAAGTTTCTAGTTCATTCTTTTTTGGTTTGGCTCCAATTTGTTTAAGTATCTCTTACACTTGACAGCCAAAAGTAAAAATACTATTAAATTAAATTAACTAAAAAGATTTAATGAATGAAAACAGAATTAGAACTACCCATTGCTTGAAACACTGCATTTCGACCAACAAAAGACCGAATCATTATACTGCTGACTCTGGCCACATTTGGCAAATCAAAACAACTAAATATTTTTCAGACAAACTACTTTAGGCATATCTCTCATATCTTTTATATTAAATTGACTTTATCTAAATAAAAATCCTCTACTTAGGTTATCTCTGCTCAGTTTATTTTACTTCATTTGGTCCATCACTGTAATTTGCTGCAAAATAATTTTAAATGTTGATTGTATTAGATTAATATTTAACATATCTCAGATTCGATGAGCTAATATTCATGAAAGAATATTTGCTGGAGAAGTTTGGGCCGAAACCAGAATCACAGAGACCTCCTTCCTAGCTAATGCAGATTCACCTGGTTTTGGTTATTTATCCAGCTATGACCCAAGTAACTATGCGATTTGTCCACATTTTTCTCCACTATATCCACAAATACAATATGAGGCACTTATCATGCTGAAATGAAGACAATGTGTTTCAACACAACTTCCTCATCTAGATCTAGGTACCCTATAGCATGGAAAGTTGGTCTGAAATTGTTCTTTATGAATCCTACCAATCATGAGTCTCTCTTCAAAATGTTTTTTAAGTGCTCTTTTAATAGCACATTATAGATTTTCCCCCTGGGGGGGCAGAATCGCATTTACCAATCTCAGGAAGACTAAAAAGTCTAGAAAGCTCTAGCCAAAAATAGATGTTGAATACATACTACTCCACTACTTAAGACATTTAATGATTCACAGCTCTAGTTTAATTAAATTATCAATGCAATGTTTTTACATATTATATGGATGTTGACACTGTACTAATAGAAAAATGCAAATTTTTTGACAATGTATTCTTTTTTCTTTTTAAGATTTTATTCATTTATTTGACACAGAGAGAGAGATCACAAGTAGGCATACAGGTAGGCAGAGGGAGAGGGAAAAGCAGATTCCCTGCTGAGCAGAGAGTCTGATGCAGGCCTCGATCCCAGGACCCTGAGATCATGACCTGAGCTAAAGGCAGAGGCTTAACCCAATGAGCCACCCAGGCACCCGACAATGTATTCTTAAAAGAATGGAAATTTTAGATGTATATTATGAAAAAGGATAAACATTTCTACTCAAAAAATGAGGTAAAAAGCATACATGCCCATAAACAGATTCTCACCTTTAACTGCCAATCAAAATCCTGTAGCTGTGCAGAAGAAATATCAACTATTTCTTCTAACAGAGCCCGCTTGATTTCATCTCTCCTACTTCTCAAGCATTTCATGATAGCTTGTTGATGAAATGAATTCGACTGATTCAACAGCTGAAAAATCTACAAAAATAAAAATAAACAGAAAATAAGTGAAAGGGTCTTTTTGTTTAAAATGTAAATACACAGTTCCTCTCCCCTTTCATAAAACCTTTGAAATGACAGTTAAAATAAATAAATATATATATATATATATATATATATATATATATATTCTGTCTCTGTGAAAAGAATAAGATGAGAATGCATAACTAACAAGAGATTTTAACAAATTTTGGCAGAACAGAAATGAAAAGGACCGACTGATGAAGTAGCACAGAAGCAAAGACCACTAAAGCTGGTATAGATATTTTAATATCAGACAATGTAGCCTTTAAGGCAAGAAGTATTATGAGAAATAAAGAATGACCCAAGGGCCATTCAACAGAAAGAACAATCAAATTTGTATGCACTTAATAACATAGCTTCAAATTACATAAAGCAACACAACTTGCCAGAACTAAAAGGAGAAATGGATAAATCTACTTCATAATTAGTATGTTAACTCATTTCCCAGTAAGTGACAGAAAAAGACAAAAAAAAATCAGTAAAGAACTTAAAAACACTTCTTTCTTAAACCTAACTGACATATAGAATATTGTGTTCAACAACTACAGAATACATTTTTTTTTAAAGATTTTATTTATTTATTTGACAGAGACACAGCAAGAGAGGGAACACCAGCAGGGGGAGTGGGAGAAAGAGAAGCAGGCTTTCCCGCAGAGCAGGGAGCCCGATGCAAGGCCCGATCCCAGGACCCTGGGATCATGACCTGAGGCGAAGATAGACGCTTAATGACTGAGCCACCCAGGAACCCCCAGAATACATATTATTTTCAAAAGTATTTGGAACATTCACCAAAATGAAGCATATGATGACTCATGTAGTAAATCACAACAGATTTCAAAGGACTGCAATGAAATTATTTATATTCTTTTTACCATAGTATAATTAAATCATAACTGATAAAAAAATTCTGAATATTTGAAAATTATACAAATAGTAACACAGTACTATGAAATAAAATCAATCTTACATAAATTCTTTCAGAGAATAAGAGAAAAAATACTTCCTAATTCATTTTATTTGACCAGAATAAAACAACACCTGACAGGGGCCTTACAGAAAAGAGTAACTACGGGCCAGTATCACACAAAGAATAGATATAAAAAATCCTAAATAAAATAATGGCAAATCAAATTTAGAAATACATAATAAGATAATACATCACGACCAAGTGGCATTTATTTTGGCAATGCAAGGTTAGTTTAGCATTTAAAAATCCAAGGAAAGACACCACATCAACAAAATAAAGGAGAAAAAAATAACAAATTTAGGGAAAAAGCATTTAAATAAAATTCAATACCAATTAATGATGACAATTTTCAGCAAAGTAGGAACTGTGGGGAACTTCTTTAATCTGATTGTCGATATCTAGAAAATCATACAGCTAACACAATAAATGATAAAATAGTAAATACATTCTCCCTAAGGTCAGGAATAAGACTGCATTTTTTTTCAACACTGTTTTAAAGGTGTTAGCCAGTGCAATAAGGTAAGAAAAAAAGATATTAACATGTAAAAAGAAAATAACTGTACACCAAAAAAAATTTTTTTTAAGTTTTATAAGCCATTAAATAATATAATTTTTAAAAACTGTTAAGTGTGGGTTAAGATATAAAAATTGATGGTGTTTCTACATACTAGCAATAAACAACTGAAGAACAAAATTTTAAAACACTAAAAATATCATTTAGAAATAAATCTAACAAAATATTTGTAAGACCTCCATACTAAAAACTATAAAATGTTAGAGAAATTGAAGTAATGCAAGTAAATGGAATCTTCATGGATTGGGAGGATTAATATTAAGCTGTAAATTCTTCCCAAAATGATCTAGAGATTCAGTGCAATCCCCACACTATGAACTTAATTATGTCACCCCAAAATGTATTTTTTTTCATTTTTTAAATTTTTATTTATTTTTTTATGTTATTTGCCCCAGGGGTACAGGTCTGTGAATCATCAGGCTTACACAATTCACAGTACTCACCATAGCACAAACCCTCCCCAATATCCATATCCCAGTCACCCTATCCCTACCCTCCCACCCCCCAGTAACCCTTAGTTTGTTTCGTGAGATTAAGAGTCTCTTATTCACCCCACAATTTCTATGTTGCAATCCTAACCTTCATTGTGATTATATTTAAAGATGGGGCCTCTGAGAAGCAATTAGGTTTAATAGGTCATAAGGGTGGGGGCCTTCATGATCCGATCAGTGCCCTTATAAAAAGAGACACAGGAGAGCATGCTTCTTTCCCTCCCCCCTCACCAGTGTGAGAAACACAACAAGCAGGTAGTCTTCAGCTAGGAAAATGGCCCTCAACAGGGAATCAAATCAGTCAGTACCTTTATAGTGGACTCACCAAGCTCTAGTATTGTGAGAAATAAATTCTTGTTGTTTCGGCTTCAGCTACCCAGTCTACAGTATTTTGGTATGGCAGCCCAGCATGCTTTTTTCTTGAAATTGATAAGCTGATTTTAAAATGTACATGAAAATACAGAGGACCCAAAGCAATCTTGGAGAAGCATGAAGTTAAATGTCTTCTACTACCGAATATCAAAACTTTATGTAACATTGCTTTAATTATACAGTAATTAAGACAGTGTAGTACTGAGAAATATAGACAAATAAACAAATGGTGCAGAATAAAGAGTCCAGATACAGGAGTGCCTGGGTGGCTCAGTCTTGGTTAAGTGTCTGCCTTCAGCTCAAGGTCATGATCCCAGCATCCTGGGATCAAGTCCCACATTGGGCTCCCTACTCCTGCTCCTGCTCCCCTGTCTGTGAGCACTCTCTCTTTCTTGCTCTGTCAAGTCCCACATTGGGCTCCCTACTGCTGCTCCTGCTCCCCTGTCTGTGAGCACTCTCTCTTTCTTGCTCTGTCAAATAAATAAATAAATAAATAAATAAATAAATAAATAAATAAATAAATAAATAAATTAAAAAAATCAATTTTTAAAAAAGTCCAGATACAAACCCATCCATATACAGTGACCTGATTTACAACAAAGGCTGCACAGAAATTCTATGGGAGTAAGGACGGTCATTTCAATAAATGGTACTGTGTTAACTGGCTATCAATGTAGAAAAAAATGTGAACTCAACCCTTACTCCACACACAAATATTAATTCAAAATGCATCAAAAACAGACTGAGGGTTGCTGGAGGGGAGGGGGGGTGAGAGGGTTGGGGTGGTTGGGGCATGGACACTGGGGAGGGTATGTGTTATGCTGAGTGATGTGAATTGTGTAAGACTGATGATTCACAGACCTGTACCCCTGAAACAAATAATACCTTATATGTTAATTAAAAAAATACATCAGTAACATAAATGTGAGAGCTCCTACAAGAAAACTAACAAACACACCTTCATGACTTTCGCACAAATACTTCTTAAACAGGACCTTAATAGCACTAACCACCAAAAGAAATATTTACAAAGTTGGACTTGATTAAAATTCAGGACTTCTGTTCACAAAAAGACACCATTAAGAGTGAAAAGGCAAGCCACATAATGGGAGAAGATATTTAAAATACATCTATCTAACAAAGAACTCCTACCCAGAATATCATCCAAATTAAAAAGAACATACACAACTACATTTTTTGAAAAGGTAGGCAACCTATACTAACATACCAAAATAATTTTTTTAAAGATTTTATTTATTTATTTGAGAGAGAGAGAGTGAGAGAGAGCATGAGAGGGGAGGGAGGTCAGAGGGAGAAACAGACTCCCCATGGAGCTGTGAGCCCGATGTGGGACTTGATCTCCCAGGATCATGACCTGAGTCGAAGGCAGTCGCTTAACCAACTGAGCCACCCAGGCGTCCCGCCAAAATAATTTTTGACCAAGGTACAAAAGCAATTCAATGGAAGGATACTCCATGACCCTATAATTTCATGTCAAGATGTCTATCCGAGAAAAGTTGGCTAACATGTGGACAAGGAGACATGTACAAAATGTCTGTACTCTACATTAAAGAGGCAATGATCTAACAGTTCATCAGGAAGGGGCTGGGAAAAGTAAGTCCTGCTAATTCCTATCATCAAATACTATAAGAGTTAAAATACATGAACCAGATCTACATTTAGCAACACTAATAAATCTAAAACACAACATTCCATAAAAAAATTACAAAGGGATACATGTTATCATTTATAAGTTACACATTAAAACAGCTCAAATAATTGTACATATTGCTTACAAGGAAGATATTCATACAATATAGAATACGGAACATGTACACCAACTGCATAAGTGGTGATCTCTTGTGGAAGGGTGGCATGCCCAGATGGTATTTAGGTATATCTGTAATGCCTTGTTTCTAAAACAAACACACAAACCTGTAATGCATAAAGATGTTAACAACTGTTTAATTGTGATCATGGGAGTGTAGGTGTCAGTTATATAACTTTTAGTTTTCTTCTATATGATTTAAATGTGTCACAATNCTTACAAGGAAGATATTCATACAATATAGAATACGGAACATGTACACCAACTGCATAAGTGGTGATCTCTTGTGGAAGGGTGGCATGCCCAGATGGTATTTAGGTATATCTGTAATGCCTTGTTTCTAAAACAAACACACAAACCTGTAATGCATAAAGATGTTAACAACTGTTTAATTGTGATCATGGGAGTGTAGGTGTCAGTTATATAACTTTTAGTTTTCTTCTACATGATTTAAATGTGTCACAATTTTAAAAACAAAAACAACCAAAACTATAAAAAATAAGTACTTCCATAATTAGATTTGCCTACTCACAATTACAAGGTTTCTCGTTGTAATATAATATATACTTATTGGGGGCGCCTGGGTGGCTCAGTCAGTTAAGCATCTGCCTTCCGCTCAGGTCACTATCCCAGGGTCCTGGGATTTGCTGAATCAGGCTCCCTGCTCAACCAGCAGTCTCCTTCTTTCTCTTCCTCTGCCCCTTCCCTCCCCCACCCCCACCCCCACTCCTGAGCGCTCATGTTCTCTCTCGCGCTCAAATAAATGAATAAAATCTTCTAAAAAATGTATCTATATACTTACTGATGATGGCTCTTATATAATATAGTGCCTTGAAGACTGACTTAAGGAAAACCTGAAAACTATGTATTATTTACTATAAGGTATAGAAAATTGAAGTTACCTCTTCATCAGATAAATTTTTACCAACTACATCTTTGAAAAATTTGGTAATATCTTCTAGAACAGTCTTCCATTCTGTTGAATCCCAAATACTGTGATAATCCTGATGGAGAGGATAAGCTCGGCCACAAATGCCATCAATTATTTTGTGAAGAAGCTAGAAAGAAAAGGAAATAAAGGAATTGTAAGTAAACTTAAAATAAAAAAGATTTATCTTCCTTGTAGGAAACAAACATAGTTGGGACAAGCTCATGTTATCTGCAAAAGCAGCTGAGATTGAAATATAACTATTTTTATCATTATTCTAATTAAAAATTAAATAAAATTATTCTAAATAAAAATTAAATAAAATCCAATAAAAATCCCAGACTTTCTATAATTTTGTCCACCTTCAGAAGCTAAAATAATTTCATAGATACACTGTTGTTTCCCCAGTATTCATGAAAGGAAGATGGTGAATATAAAGGTTTCACCTTGGTATTACTTAAGACATTGTATTTTGAATCCTAGGTCCACCACTTGACTAGTTTGATGGATTTAAATGTTCCGTGCCTGTTTCCTCATGTATAAAATGAGAATACCATCTACCCCCATAACGTTGTGAGGATTAAATGAGTACGTGCAAATCACTCGGCACATTCCTGGCATGTACAAACCACTTAAACGTTGCTAGCCATTGTCATACTTCTTCTTATCACTACCCCCCCCACTACTACTACTGGTATCATATTTCATGTCTTTAACACACATTGACTGAGCACCTACTATGCCAGCACTATTCTAGATTGTTGCGGAAGTCAGAGGTGAACGAGAAACTCAAGCAGCACACGGAGAGCTGGGAGAACACAGCTTTATTAACACTGGTGGACCCAGGCGGACCCAGCGGAATCATTTCACAAAGGCTGAGCACCCAGTTGCGGTTAGGGAGGGCATTTATAGGGAAACGAAGAATTTTTCACAAGGCCACACCGCTGATTGGCTCGGGGCCATGCAGAAGGTCTTTGTCTAGGTCTTTCCCAGGGTCTCACCACTGATTAGCTCAGGGCCCTGCAGCAGGTCTTTATCTGTGCGGGAGTGACTTGGCAGGGGAGGACCAAGTTGCCCTTGGGAGCTCCCCATCTCAGTGAGCTGGCTATTTTTGGGCTTTTTCTGCCTCAAGATAAATGATTAATATGGTTTTCTTTCCCAGGGGATATTTGTGTCTTGTAAAAAGATATCTGAACCCAAATAATTTGGAAATAAATTTAATCAACAAGTCTTCCCACTCTTTTCCCCTGAAGCACATTCTACTCCATTTTAAGCAATAACTCTTTCTCTATAACACCACACATACCAGAATAGAAATGAAAAACTGGCACCCCCGCTTCCAAGTGATGGCTACTGCACTATATGAGCAGACTTTTTAATTACCATAAGTCAACGAACATTCTCAATTTGAAATTCATTCAAAATTCTCTACACATATCCCGGGTTATCCCAAACTGCCCCCAAGCTAAAGCAAAACCCAGAACTCTAACTGAAAAGTAAAAGTGCTATCTTTTGGAATATAAATGTTTTTATTCATTCGTTTATTCATTCATTCATTTATAAATGTTTATATTCAGATATACAAGTATGTAATGACCACTCTATCCAATTGTTAAACAAGTTAATAGACTACAAACCAAAAAAAGCCATAATAACTACTATTTATGGAGCCCTAACTGAGTACCAAGGACTGTACTCATCCTCACTACAATCCCATGAGGTAATAAGCATTGTCAGTACCCCCATTTTGCTAAAGAGAAACTGAGGATAAACAAGATTAAGGTTCTACCATATCAGAGCTTTAGTCCATTAGGGAAAGGAAAATATACAAATACATAAATGCAATTTAGAATTATTGGAGGTATAAGTTTATAGAGGATACAAAGGAGCACAGAGAGGAAGCAGGGAAAGGGCTGTTTTAAAATGATGAGTAGCTGGCCATTCAGGTAGAAGGGAAAGACATTTCTAGTCCCAAGCAACAGCATATACATAGAATGGAAGTGTAAAATCACTTGTTCAATTTGAAAAAAGACAGGATACAAGGCTGGAGAGGTGAGTGGAAGTCAAATCATAAAGGGCCCTGTTTACAATGTCCAGGCTCTTTAATTATTTCCACAGGGAAGCAACCTATTCACATATTTGCAACCTATTCACATATTCACAACCTATCCACAGAAATATTCACACATTTTTTCCATATATTTGCCAACATGTTGGGAAAGAAAAGAAAAAGAGATGGTGAGACCAAAGGCCCCTTGCCTTCAGTTTACCAGGAAGAAATCAGGGGGCCCTAAATAATTTTGAGGACACTCAAAATGGAGGCAGTACAGGTAAGAGAGACACAAAAAGGAGGAGGAACCAAGGGTGATACTCAGAATTTTAGGTTGAGTGGCTAGGTGAATGGTGGTGCCCCAAACAAAAAATGAAGCTACAACCAGGAGATGCGGAGGAAGAGTAGTTCTGAGGGGAAAACAAGGAGTTCAGCCCAGGACACACTGAATTTGAGATACCTGGGGTGTGTCTCAGCCGAAGCCTGACACTCGGGGAAGAGATCTTTGGCTGGATGGATCTAGGTGCCATCAACCTACATGGTGGGAAAGGTTATGGGCCTTATCTAAGAAGTAGGTAGACTGAAGACAGGAGCAGAAAGCTAATACAAAGACTCACAGTCAACAGATCTGAACACATGTCCACTTTGCCACTTACTAGTTTGACAACCTCGGGCACATTACTCCTCAAACTCTCTGCTGACATTTCCATTTCCACACTCATAAAATCACAGAAAAGAGTTAAGATGGGGTTTTTTGGACCCTGATAAGAATTAAGTAAGTTTATTCCCTTCTCTCTCCCCCACACTTTCCCCACTGTAAATGGAATAGAGGAAAAAGGAAGACCTATATGTGGGGCTTATAAAAGCTACCTACCACATACCCCTCTACCACATTATGTAGGCGAAGCCCCCACTTCCACCCTTCGCCCATTGTGAATGGAACAGAATTGGAACTTACTCAGGGATGCCTATCACTGACACTTAAGGCTATCCCATCAAAGCCTGGCATCCGATAACCACCCCCATGATTAAGCAGATTTTAAAATGCATTGATTCCTTCCCTCGGTGAACACTGATTAAGAATCCACCTTGAGCCTGGGCGCCTGGGTGGCTCAGTGGGTTAAGCCTCTGCCTTCAGCTGAGGTCATGATCTCAGGGTCTTGGGATCGAGCCCCGAGTCTGCCTCTCTGCTCAGCAGGGAGCCTGCTTCCTCCTCTCTCTCTGCCTGCCTCTCGGCCTACTTGTGATCTCTCTCTGGAGAGTCAAATAAATAAATAAAATCTTAAAAAAAAAAAAAAAGAATCCACCTTGAGCCAAACACAACTCTCAAATACTTGGGTTATAAAATGAAGTATCTACCCTGAAGGAGTTCAGAATGAGAGAGACCAGGGAGGCAAGCCAACCAGTCAAGAAGCTGTATGATAAGACCTGAACTGCTGTGGAAGAGAGGAGAAGGAGTCAACATATTTATGTATTAATTACAACAGAATGAATCAATAGGCTGACTTCTCAGGGCAAACAGAACCACAGCTCCCAGAGCTAATGCTGAAGCTCAATTTTACATATAGTGCTTTATTTTAGGGCCAGGCAGATTTCCTTCAGGTCTTTCCTTCTTTTTAAGTGGGAAAAGCCCACTTCTCAGTCGGATTTTCCTCTTACAGAAACCACTGGTTTTCTCTTCCTTTCACAGTTCAGTCACAATACTTATTAGGTGTAATTACTGTCTCCACATTTGATTTTTCAAACCCAAAACTTCCCAGTGCCTTTGGTATTGAGGCTAAATACAAAAGCAGGGCATATATAAAGACTTGAGCCACCTGACTTCCTGCTCACCTGTGCAGTCTTAGTCTCCCTGCTCCACTCACTCCGAATTTCAGCCTCTAAAAATCACAGCACGTCCTAAAACCTGCGGAGGCTGGTTTCCTTCCCCTACTCTTGTAGCTGCTATCCGTCTGCCTAAAACACTCTTCCTTGCATCCTGTCTGGTTCCTACTCATCCTTCAGAACTCAACCTAGAAATTTAGATGTTCCTTTTCTGCAAAGCTTCTCCTTGCTCCCTCAAATCTGGGGTGCTACCTGTCCCACAAGCTCCTGACTGGTTAATTCATTTTGGTTTCCTTAACAGATAGCAAGCTCCACAGGGGCACAAGCTGTATCTCATTCACTATTTCACCTTATACCAACCACATGGGCACTCAGCACAAGGCAGATTTCAGTGGAAAGCTGGCCGGACGAATGAACAAGGCTGCTTTTCCCAGATCCTCACAGCCAGGCTCCTTCTCAGGCTCAGAGTGTCAATATATATATATGTCACTGCTTGAGAGAAAGGCTACCTTACACCACGTTACCTAAAGTAAGTCGCCGAGTTATTGGTGGCACTTACCAATTTTTTTTCTGTCGCCCTCAAGGGGGCAGGGTATGCTTCGCTAGGTGCCCAGCGTGTCCCCAGCACCCAGCACTGTGCCCGGTGCACAGGGAGCACGAAGGTGTGTAGTGCATGAATGAATGAAATGACAGGCTGCAAACCACTGGCTCCACGTTGTAAGATCTCTAATACTATGGTGGTGCCTTCGCTCCCCCGCCCAGAGTCACAGGGTCGCGGGCCGCGCCTGGGAGCTGACGGGCCGTCCCCACCCGGGTCGAGCCGGGCCCGCCGCAAGTCAGGTCGAAAAGCCCCTCGAGGGACAGCTCCAAGCAGGGGCGCGGAGGTGGCGCCAAAAGCCTCGGCCTCCTCGGCTCTCCAGGGGAAGCAGGCGGCCGGACACCCGGCATCAAGCCCGTTCCCCGGTCCCTGCCCTGGGCAGCCTGGGCGAGCCCTGGGAAGACAGCGCGGTCAGACCGGGCCGGACCTGCAGGCCGGGCCATCCCGGAGCTCGGCCTGCCCCACCGCCCGCGCTCTCCTCACCTGCGGGCCCAGCTCGGCTGGAAGCTTCTGCAGCTGCCACAAGGGCGTCCCCTCTTCCGGATCCATCCTAGTACGGAGCAGGAACCTCGGTCACATGACAAGGCCCGGTCGCGCCTCTAGAGCGACCGCTCAGCCACGTGACTCTCTCGGGTGGGGCGGGGCCTGGGCGTGGAGACGCTGGAGCCTTTGTGCGCGTGCGCAGAGGCACAGCCAGCGCTTTCCGCGGAGCTCAGGGAAATCCCTCTTCTGCCTGGAGTAACTTTGCCGAATACTTCTGTTACGTTCAAGGCAAATTCGCAAATCCTCAGAGCAGTTTGCAACTTTGTTCAGAGTTGTATCGAACTTTCTCGGCACTCCGTTGAAAATCAACTAATAAGAGTAACCGTATTTTGAGCTCGGGGACCTTGTCCCTGAGTTTTGGCATATGTCTCCTACTAAGTATTCTGATTTGGAAGGTTATGTAAGGGTTTACCCGTGTGCAATATTCTTTATATAGATTATCTTAAAAGGAAGGTACTATTTTCATGCCCATTTCCAAGTAACAAAGATCAGGGAAGTCACGGGGATTGTCAGATATAGCAAATAAAAAGACGGAGTGCTCAGTTCAATCGGAAATTTCAGATAAACAACAAACAATATTTTCTTACACGCGTGCCCTAAATAATGCATGGGGCATAATTATACTAAAATATTATTCCGTGTTTATCTGTAACTCAAACTCACCTGGGCATTCTGTATTTTACGTCAACCCTAAAAGTCACAAGAGCTAAGAGGCACAGTCTAAAGTTAGGGTAAAGTCAGACTCTACAGCCACACTGCTAACACTGAACTAACAAAAAAGCCAAACAGCTTTTCTGTGATTTCTTTCCTCACTATAGCTGTTGCTTTAATCAGGTGCTGGAGAATTTGGTGGGATAAGACAGTTCTGCTACCCAGAAGTGCACAAAAGGTAGGAGAAAAAGAAATTACAGTCTAATATAAATTTAATAATAAAAGTGGTGAAAACTGATGAAGCATACCACAGAGGAGAAAGTAATTATGTTAGTCTGTGGGCTCTGCAAAGAAATACTCTTTATTAATGACATCCTTCAGTGTTTAGCTCAAATATCCCTTCTCCGCTCTGTGCCCCGTCTATTGGAGGTGAAAATCCTCCTCCTCTGGATTTTCACGACTGTCCCTCACTTAAAATATTTACCACTTTCTAGTTCTTAATATAGGTAGTTATTTACAACAATCATTGCCCCAACTGAAGCATAATTATCTTAAGACACTTTGTGCATAGAAGCCCCTCAAGTAACAGTTAATAAATAAGGAATCTGGAAACTTCCTAGCCAATCTATGTCTGTTAGTAAGCCTACTGAAGGTAGAGTCTGATTCTAAGAAAAAGGTAGATTTTATATATTGTAAAAATTGAGGTAAAGATATTTATTGAGCATCTACTATATGCCAAACAGTTTATATATTTTATCTTATTAATCCTCCATATAACCTTGTGTTGTGGGTGTTAACCCAACTTTTAAAGATGAGGAAACAAATTTGGCCAAGCAGAATCGACTTTGTCCAAGGTCATGTAGCTGTTAGTTGCAAAGTCACTGCTCTGAGTCTGTGTGTCACCGGCCCTAACAAGAAAAGAAAGGCATTCTGAAGTGATATGACTTGCTAAGGTCATAAAACAGATTACTAAATAAAGCAAAGAGGCACGGAGAGCAGGGCCCAAGATTTAGTCAGAAGACACAGAATTAGGTCCTGATTTCTCTCTCAAGCAACACTAGGTATTAGGCAGAATTTGGTCTTTCCTTTGGAATTTGGTTGTAACAAAACTTAACCTTTAATTGTTCAGTCACTATACTGTGTGCCTGAAACTAATTTAACACTGTATTTTAACTAACTGGAATTAAAATTAAAAAATAAATAAATAACCATAGTACACACACAAAAAAAATTCAACCTTTAGCAAACACAGCTTTTTTTTTCTTTTTTTTTTTTGAAGATTTTATGTATTTGGGAGAGAGACAGAGACAGATAATGACAGAGATAGAGAGAGAGAGCACAAGAGGGAAGGAGAGGGAGAAGCAGGCTCCCGCCCAGCAAGGAGCCCTATGTGGGGCTCTATCCCAGAACCCTGGAATCATGACCTGAACCAAAGGCGGATGCTCAACCAACTGAGCCACCCAGGAGCCCCAACAAACATAGCTTCTAATATAGTTCACAAGTTGAGAGTGCTTAATATTTGCCTTTTGATGAGTAAGAGGATATTCTTATGTGTGTAATCCAAGAGGTTTTCAAAACGTATTTCTGTCTCTTACAGTCCCATTTTTACTAAGTGTGTTCTAGTTTCCATGTTCCAAATCTTACTCATAGTGATAGTTAGAAACCTGGACTCTGGAGCTAAACTTCTTAAATTCAAACCCCAGTTAGGCAAATTAGTATCTATGTAATGTTAGGCACGCTGTGTTCACTTCCCTGTGTTTAGGATTCCTCATCCTCATCTATAATTGGTTATAATGTTAGCACAGAATTTACAGAGTCATAAGTTCATGCATGTAAAGTTCTTGAAGTCTAGCCTGGCACATTAAAAAAACATTATTGCCTTCCCTTGTAAGTGGCCTTCTTTTCTCACCTGTTATCTAGCCAAAGTTCAGTGGATTCCAAAAGGCAGAATGTCTCCTTCTTCTTTACCCTCCTAGATACAGTGTTGGAGAGTCTCTCTGCCTTGGGAATGTGATCTGCCTCCAAAATCCACCTCGGCTGTCATATAGCGCAGTAGAGACGATGTAAGTCAGTGACGTAAAAAAGATCTCAGATGAACCTCCCTGACTGCTTGCTGAGCTGAAATTGCAATTCATGAAGAGTTAATTTGTTACTTTTTCTTGAGGTTATTTGATCGGAATTTTTTCATTTTGAAGTGGAAAGAGCAAGAAAGAATTTTGTGCACCGTGCCCTGGGAGATTTATTCGTTCACTCATTCTTTAACAATTACTGGTTAAACATCTACCATGCTTTAGATACTCGAACAGCTCTGGTACTGCAGGCAGGGAACAATTACTTACCTTCTAGTTGTGTTTGTCAGGGTCTCAGATAATGAACAAGTAAGCAAATAAGAGCATGTCGGTTATGGAGAAGGATCCTAAAGAAGATGAAACAGGGCGATGTAATATAGAGGGAGGGTGGAAATGTACTTGGATTGGTCAAGGAATACAATGCCAAGAAGTGGCATTTATACTAAGGTATAAAGGAGGAGTTGGAGACATGAAGGCAAATATCCGGGGAATGAGAGTTGGGATTAGAATGCAGAGACCCTGAAACAGGAGTAAGTCTGTCCTATTCAAGATAATAACCAAAGGCCTATGTGGCCAGACTATGCTATATAGTGAGCAAGGCAGGTAGGGTGGAGATGATGTCAGAGATGCAGCCAGGGATTTTATTTTATTATTTTTTAATACATTATAAATGTTTTGATCTTAGATTAAAAATAGAAACCTGAGTGTTTTCCATTTTTTTTTGTTTTATTTGTTTATTTGATGTATTTGATGGAGAGAGAATGAACACAAGTAGGGGGAGTAGCAGGCAGAGGGAGAACAGCCCAATGTAAGTCTCGATCCCAGGACCCTGAGAACATGACCTGAACCAAAGGCAGATGCTTAACCACTGAGCCACCCAGGCACCCTAAAATAGAAACCTGAATATTAATATAATATATGTGATTATTAAAAATGTTCAAAACACAAATTAAACATTAAATACAGGCAATAGAATTTCTTTTTTTTTAAATATAATGTATTATTTGCCCCAGGGTACAGGTCTGTGAATCATCAGGCTTACACATTTCATAGCACTCACCATAGCACAAACCCTCCCCGATGTCCATAACCCAGCCACACTACCCTTACCCTCCCACCCCCCAGTAACCCTCAGTTTGTTTTGTGAGATTAAGAGTCTCTTACGGTTTATCTCCTTCCTGATCCCATCTTGTTTCAGTTTTTTCCTCCCTACCCCCCACAACCCCCCGCCCCTCAAATTCCTCATATCAGAGAGATCATATGATAATTGTCTTTCTCTGATTGACTTATTTCGCTTAGCATAATACCCTCTAGTTCCATCAGCGTCGTTGCAAATGGCAAGATTTTGTTTCTTTTGATGGCTGCATAGTATTCCGTTGTGTGTGTGTGTGTGTGTGTGTGTGTGTGTGTGTGTGTNACCACTTCTTCTTTATCCATTCATCTGTTGATGGACATCTAGGTTCTTTCCATAGTTTGGCTATTGTGGACATTGCTGCTATAAACATTCGGGTGCACGTGCCCCTGAGGATCACTACATTTGTATCTTTAGGGTAAATACCCAGTAGTGCAACTGCTGGGTAGCTCTATTTTCAACTTTTTGAAGAACCTCCATCCTGTTTTCCAGAGTGGCTGCACCAGCTTGCATTCCCACCAGCAGTGTAGGAGGGTTCCCCTTTCTCCGCATCCTCGCCAACATCTGTGGTTTCCTGACTTATTAATTTTAGCCATTCTGACTGGTGTGAGGTGGTATCTCACTGTGGTTTTGATTTGTATTTCCCTGATGCCAAGTGATGTTGAGCACTTTTTCATGTGCAAGGAGCTCCACATGGGACTTGATTCCAGGACTCTGGGATCATAATCTGAGCCGAAGGCAGACACTTAACCAACTGAGCCACCCACATGTCCTTAGGTAGGGATTTTAGTCAGCAAATTGACACGAACTAGTCTGCATTTTTAAATGGTTATACTCTGG
Source organism: Ailurus styani (assembly GCA_002007465.1). Taxonomy (NCBI): domain Eukaryota; kingdom Metazoa; phylum Chordata; class Mammalia; order Carnivora; family Ailuridae; genus Ailurus; species Ailurus styani. The sequence continues at coordinate 11,723,464 of LNAC01000005.1, forward strand.
AAAGCAGTTAGACTTTGGAAAAACAGCTCTTGGGTAGAAGTGTGAAAGCAGGAGAATCCGTTTGGGGGCTATTCCAGATTAATCATAACTAATGTAGGCATTAAAGTTAATATGACCTAATTTGCATGCACAGGCTGTAGAACTCTAGGGACCTAGATGATGAGTAGTTGCAGTGGGAACCAGATACAAATGGAAAGACTCAAAAGATTTTTTGGGTAATGTATAGGATTATTGAATCATTATATAGTACACCTGAAACTGAGTGTTAATTATAGTTCACTAAAAAAAGAAAACAATGGGGCGCCTGGGTGGCTCATTGGGTTAAAGCTTCTGCCTTGGGCTCAGGTCATGATCTCAGGGTCCTGGGGCTGCCTGCTCGGCAGGGAGCCTGCTTCCTCCTCTCTCTGCCTGCCTCTCTGCCTACTTGTAATCTCTCTCTCTCTCTGTCAAATAAGTAAATAAAACCTTTAAAAAGAAAAAGAAAAGAAAACAATGAATCTGTTTAAAATCTCAAAAGAAAGATATTCTGGAACTGTGGAACTAAGATCAATGGAATTTATGGGAGGCTGGATGTTTTTGAAAGAGAAAGAGGATATAGAAATAAAATGCAGGCTGTAAGGCAAGATAAAGCATCTGTCCTCAGACAGTTGGAGGTTTTGGCCCCTGACCAAGGGATAGAGTCATAAACTATAGCTACTGTGTTAGTGAAAACTTTTGGAGGAACAGTGTGCTCTAGTGGCTCCTAGACTCAGAGGCCCTTCATATCCCTGTCACTTACCAGCCATGTGACTTTGGGGAAATTGCTTAAATTCACGGTACCTCAGTTTCCTTGACTGAAGGTAGGGATAAAACTACTGTCCAAATAATAAAGTTGCTATGAAGTGAAAATGAAGTAACGCATACAATGTGTTAACGTGGCATCTAGAATGTAGTTTGCTCATAGTAAAGGTTAACAATTACCTTTCGGGCGCCTGGGTGGCTCAGTGGGTTAAAGCCTCTGCTTTCGGCTCAGGTCATGATCTCAGGGTCCTGGGATCGAGGCCCACATCGGGCTCTCTGCTCAGAAGGGAGCCTGCTTCCCCCTCTCTCTCTGCCTGCCTCTCTGCCTCCTTGTGATCTCTCTCCCTCTGTGAAATAAATAAATAAATAAAAATCTTAAAAAAAAAAAACAAAAAAAACAATTACCTTTCGCCTGTATTAGTATTATAAGTATAAGTAGCATGCAGCCCTGGGAACAAAGTAATATACATTCACACACATACACACATGCCCTGTGCTAATGAGTCTGGTGAGGTGCCTTGATCAGGAAAGTTCACGAGAAATATGGAGCTGATTCATCCCTGTGGACTCCCATAAATAACTGACTTGGGCAGGGGGGAGATGGATTGTGCCAATCATTTAGACACAAGATAGGCATTATAGCAGAGATGGCTGTTTGTCCCCCAATATCTCTCCTCTATTATGAGTTAAGTTGTGTCCCCCTTAAAATTCATACATTGAAGTCCTAAGCCCCAGTACATCAGAATGTGAGTTTATTTGGAGATAGGTCTCTATAGAGATAATCAAGTTAAACTGAGGTTATTATGGTACATCATAATCCAGTATGACTAATGCCCTTATGAAAAGGAGAAATTTAGACACCAATCCATATAGAGGGAAGGCTATGTGAAGAGAAACGGGAAGATAGGTTGGCTCGCCAAGCCAAGCGGAGAGGCCTGGAACAGATCCTTCTCTCACAGCACCCAGAATGAACCAACCTGCCAACACCTGAATTTTTAATTTCTAGTCCTTAGATCTGTGAGAAAAAAATCACTCTTGTGTAAGCCACCTCTCAAGAGACTGATTGATAAACCAGAGTGTCACAGGATAAGAATTGTTTCTTCTTAGGGTGTTCTCTCTTGACCTATAAGTTCCTTTAACCTAATCAGGGATTAGAAAGATGCTCAGTGAATATAAGACTAAATGAAAGAAATGGAATAGATCTAAAATGTCTCCTTGAAATTGTAATGGACCATAGTCCTTTTTCATTCCAGGAACAATTCTGGGTAAAGACAAAGCATCCCAGGAGCCCTGGGGGGCTCAGTTAAGTGTCTACCTTAGGTTCAGGTCAAGATCTCGGTTGGGATTCTGGGATTGAGCCCAGTGTTGCATTTCCTGCTCAGTGGGGAGTCTGCTTGTCCTTTTGTGCCTCCCCCAGCTCATGCTGTCTCTAGGTCTCTCTCTCAGATAAATAAATAAAATCTTACAGAAAAAAAGACAAAGCATCCTTTCCTCTTGACTGAACTAAAAAACTTTGTTTCTTTGACTCTCCTTTTCACTAGCTACCATTACCTTATAATTGCTTCACACAGACTCTTGACCAAGATTTAGGAAATACTCCTGTTCCAGAGGGTTACTTTGGGAATTTCTATTCCCCATTCCTGTGGGTTGAATCTTACTAGTTAATTTCAGATGATTACCTTTTCTTGTCCCTAAATACTGGAGCTCCCGACTTTTGCTACCCAGGAACTGACTACGTTAGCTTCAGTAAGTACAATTTCTGACAAATGTTCTAGGAATCAAAAGCTATTAACTCATTATTCAGAGTTTATGGCACCCTTTAATAAAAGAAATTGTCTGTAGCTTTCCACATCTATTTTCTCAGTTCAAACCTGCTTTTCAGGTTATCCTATGACGTGAAGTTGACTAATTTGTTCATCATAATTGGATGTGTTGCAACGCAGATGTACTTAGTGATTTGCATTGCAATCTATTTAAAATTATTCCTGTCCATAAATTGTTGAGAGGAAAGAGCCTTCAAGTTTAAATGAGTTTAATTATCATCTTATAGCCATACAGGAAACATTTAAATGTTATATTGGCATTGATTCCATTGCATCGAAAGAAGTTATAAATAGCTTATTTGTAAATACAGGGTAGGTTCTGCATTCAGTCTTATCTGAACAAACTCAGATTCGGCTGCCTAGAGAAGCAGTGTCTTAGAAGTCACTTGGATAAATGTCTCGTTTCATCCTGGCGAATAAACTTGATCAACTGGAAGTCTTTTTCTTTTTGAGCTTCATATGTAATTAAGAAATGCTTTTAATACCTCACTATCCCACTATTTTCTTTACCAAAAAATATTCTTATAGCTTAAACTATCTGAGTTCAACATTAAAGTGATCTTTGAAACAAATAGGCATTTTGATTTAAAAGGGGCAACAGAGATCATACATAACCGTTATTTCAGTGTAGCACTAAAGAATACAATATAATAAAAGTTCTGAAATTGTTCTGTTAAAGTGAAATACTTGAGCGAACTGCAATTTTGGAACTTAACTGGAATGCACTGTAATCCACACTATACCCTCAGGGGTTGGCTGTCTTTTAGAATGGCATGTCAAGTGCTCAATTAGTCTTTCTGATGAAGATTCTACGCCTGTAAGACCTCTATTCTCAGTTGCCACCTCTTTTAATCACTATATAGAAAATTCTCCACATCTGTGAGCTCAGCCAGTGGTTCTTAATCAAGACAGCACATTAGAGTCACTCCAGGGAATTTTTGAGTGGTTGATTTTTCACTTTCAATGTGCTACACTTGTATTTTGTTTTGTTTTTGCAAAAGCTTTGTAATTTACAAACCAAAAATCCCACCACTTGAAATACAGTTCAGTGGCATGAATTTATACAGTGGCACGACCATTCCCAAAACTTAGTTTGAGAAACTACCATGGCCCCACACATTGTTCCTTGTGTCTGTAGACAACCCTATGGAAGCTTTAAAAAAAAATAATAGGCAGACCGCACCTCCAGACCAATAATATCAGAATCTTGTTGAGGGTAAAACACCAACATTATTTTGTTTGACAAAACATCCTATGTGACTTAATGTAAACAAGAATTGAAATCCACTGATTTGGACAAAACTTCACAGAAAAAGTGAGAATTTGGAAAGTGCAGATGTAACCCCTTACTAACCAAGAGATCCCGATCAACTGAGATCAATGTTGTCACAACACCGGTCCAGTGACAAAAACCTTTAGGACATCCAGAGGATGGTGGTTTTTTTTATCACTCCGCTATTCCTATTTTTTCCTTTGCCTAGAATCTTCTCTTCTTTCTCCTGCAGCTCCCTCCATGCACACCTAGTTGGCCTAATGAATTCAAACACAGCCCCAAAGAATGTTCATTGCCCTCTCACTTGTTTCTCTACAACTCTTTGAACAAACCACTATCTTAGTCCTTATGGCACTGCGTGGCAACTATGCATTTATATTCTACGGCTTCCATTGTTCTAAGAGCTCCTTGAAAAGCAGAGGCCATGACACATTCATGTTAGTATTCTTGACAGTGTCTGGCATGAAGGAGATTCCCCATAAGTGTTTGTTGAATTCAAAAAGACAAGTGATAAAACACACACACACACACACACACACACACACACCACCACCACCACCACCACCACCACCAACAACAACAACAACAAAAACACCTCTGTGAGAAGCTTGGTCAGTGACTTCTAATTTGACTACAAATTAGCATCAACTGAGGAGTTTTCCCAAATCCCTATGACCAAATCACACTAGAACACTTAAGTCAGAATTTCTAGGAATAGAAGCCAGCAACACTTTTTTCCAACACCCCTGGTGATTCTTTTTTTTTTTTTTTTTTTTTTTTTTTTTTTTTTTTTTTTTTTTTTTTTTCAAGGGGGNGAGGCAGAGAGGCAGGCAGAGAGAGAGAGAGGGGGAAGCAGGCTCCCCGCTGAGCAGGGAGCCCGATGCGGGCCTCGATCCCAGGACCCTGAGATCATGACCTGAGCCGAAAGCAGAGGCTTTAACCCACTGAGCCACCCAGGCGCCCACCCCTGGTGATTCTAATGTGTAACTGAACTTGAGAACCATGAGATTCAAGCCTTAGAGGATGGTCCCAAATTACCTCCTTGACCAAAAAGAGCTCTGCCCCAATGTCTAAAATATATAAATTATTTCCTATTTTTTGCCTGAAAAGGGCTCAGAAACTCATGTGGATTATTGGCAAATATCTGTTTAAAATATATACAAAGCCCCTAAGAGTCACAAGACAGAGTAATGGCAATTCATATAGCGTAAGTTACTGACGCCTGATTACTTTCCTCCTGATCTCTCACTTGAAGAACCATTATGAAATAGTAATCTTCATTTGAATATAAAATTGGAAGTGTCAAACAAAAGTTGCACTGAACGGTGTTAAATAGGTAAGGAAGTCTCTCAAGGGAGAGATCAGAACTCCACTCCACTGAAACACAGAGTGAGGGCATTTTTAAGTGCTGGTGTGTGAGTAAGAACACAGGACATCTGTATCTTCTCATTGGCTTCACGCAAAGAAAACTAAACTTTCTTATATCTTTGTTAACAGGACACAGGTTTATGATATGAAGAGAGTCACCTACCAGAATTAGCTCTTGCCCTTCCATGTAACGGAGAGAGGGCTGCTATCTCCTTTGGTGATTACATTTCAGAAGCATGAATCACAAATTCTTGAGAAAGATGTTCCTAAATTGTAAAAGTGGCAAGAGAATTTTAAAAAGATTTCCATCTCCAAGGGGAAAATTATAATTATAAGTTTTCTAAAAGAAAATGCTCTAGGAAAGTGGAGGTCAGGTGTTCAGTTGGGAAGCAGTCTCTCTAAAGTTTAGTCAAGCCGGGAAATGTGACGGCAGTCTCAGCCAAAGTCAAATAGGTAATTTTGAACCCCTGAGGGCAGTAAATAAGGTCAGGTCCAGAGGCACTGCCAAAGAGGTCCCTCGGCAAAGAGCTTTCAGCCGTGAAGTTTAGCATGAGGGGATTGGAAAGGAGAGCTAACAAAGGGCTTGAGGAATTTCTGGAGATGGTTAGAATATTTTGTAGCATTCCCTGCAGAGCCTCTTTGATATCCAGCAAATGCGATGGAAAATATATCTTTCAAGACACTCTTCTTCCGGAAGGAATGCTCGGGTCCACCTTCCACCCTAACCTTCAGCTTCTGAGGAAAATACCCAGAGCTGCAATCCCCAGCTGGCCTGGAAAGGTCCTGCTAACTCGCTCATTGCTCTATTGGTGGGGTCCAATCAAATGTAACTTCCGCCCCCAAACCCTCTTCATATATTATCCCAAGCCAGTTAGGACAGTAGAGGAAACCACAGAGACGTTTGCCCTACACTTGTTCCAACAAGCAATGTGAGTTACAGCATGTTGCAATTTGGGGAGACTTCTTTTGGTTTTATCGTGGAATCATAGGAGTACTGTTTTTTTCTTTTCTGCACATTATGATTCTTTTTCACCTTTTTTTTTTCTTTTTCACCTTCTATCTGGCAGCTTCTCCTTCCTCAGGGTTCCCACTCTTTTCTGCTTCAGCACTTAAGTTTTTAACCTTTAATCAGCTCAATTCAGCAATTCTCGACCTCAGACCTATGTCTTTAGGTATGTATTTTCTGGTTTCTCCAATTTACTATTCTTTTCATTGGTGGTTAAAGATATTTTCTCGGGCGCCTGGGTGGCTCAGTGGGTTGGGGCCGCTGCCTTCGGCTCAGGTCATGATCCCAGGGTCCTGGGATCGAGGCCCACATCGGGCTCTCTGCTCAGCAGGGAGCCTGCTTCCTCCTCTCTCCTCTCTCTCTGCCTGCCTCTCTGCCTACTTGTAATCTCTCTCTCTGTGTCAAATGAATAAATAAAAATCTTTAAAAAAAAAAAAAAAAGATATTTTCTCATTTTATTCTATCTTTTTGGTTCTTCATGGGAAAAGGATTATTTTAAAAATATCTTTGAAACTCAAGGACCTATGATGTCATAGAGGAGATTTATTTTATGAACCAATTACCACAATATAATGGTCATCCATATTGTAGCAGTCTATCAATGAAAGAATGATAAATGGAACAAGGTACAGTCATACAACGGAGTGCTGAATGCTCTTAATAAAATGAACTTATTCTCTAGAATAGAGCTAGATCTTAAAAATATAATGTTCAAAGAAGCAACAAGTGTTGGCGAGGATGTGGAGAAAATGGAACCTTCTTACACAGTTGGTGGGAGGGCAAACTGAGGCAGACACTGTGGTAGACAGTATGGAGGTTCCTCAAAAAAATTACAAATAAAAATACCCTCCAATCCAGTAATCACACTACTGGGTATTTATCCAAAGAATATGAAAACACTAATATGAATCATACATGCACCCCAGTGTTTATAGCAGCATTATCTACAATAGCCAAACTATGGAAGCAGCCAGTGTCCATCGATAGATGAATGGATAAAGAAGATCTGAGATATAGGAGTATTATTCTGCCATGAAAAAGAATGAAATATTACCCATTTGCAACAACATGGATGGATCTAAAGACTAGAATGCTAAGCAAAATAAGCTAAAGACAAATACCAGATGATTTCACTTATATGTGAAATTTAAGAAACAAAACAAGTAAACAAAGGGAAAAAGAGAGACAAACCAAGAAACAGACTCTTAACTACAGAGGGCAAACTGATAGTTACTAAGAGGGGAGGTGGGTGGGAAGGGAGGGGTGAAATAAGTGAAGAGGTTAAGGGTACACTTATCTTGATGTGCACTAATATATGGAGCTGTTGAATCACCATAGCATACACTTGAAACTAATATAATATTGTGTTAACTATACTGGTATTGAAATAAAAATACACATATAATGTTCAGTTAAAAAGATGTGGAACTAAATATTGGCATACCATATAATAGTCATAAATTAGTTAAAATAAAAAAGTAACAGAGCAGCATATATATGAATTTTTTAATGGACCTTAGAAGGTTATACAACACATACGTATAGCTTCTGGAAATGGGACATGAAGTAGTATTCAAGGGGACTTTAGTGAGATCTATAATATTCCATTAAAGAAATAAGAAATTGGAGGCTCATAATCCAAAATTCTAACTGTAATTCTGAATAGTAGGATATCATAAATTTGCTTTATATTCTTTGTACTTGTCTAGATCATTTAAAATTACAAAAACAAAGCAATATTAAAGGCAAAGTTCACATGATAGGCCCAAGCCAGGAGTTCAGAGGAAAGGGAACTCACCATCAGGGTGATCAGAATCATTCTGGTAAGGGAATAAGCAGGGTTGGGAGTTGGGTTGAATAACCATAGGCAGAAATGAATGCGCGTAGCAATTTACTTGGATGGAGTCACACAAATCAAAAAAGGAGATAATAAAATTTAATGTCAGGATATATCCAAAATAAGTACATTTTTAACTCAAAATTTGAGGCCAAGAAGAAGAAATTTCTATATATAGCATTGTGGGAATATTCAGATCCAGAGCGAAGTGGGTAGATTTCTCTAAGATAGCTCTTCTGTCAGGATTGTTACTAAGTTATGGAACAGAGCAAGAGGAAATCAGAACTTGGTCAATTACAGGGAGAGAAGCCAAACTAACCTAGAAAGCATCTAATTCCACTTACTCTTACAGAATAAGAAACTGAGGCCCCGAAATTACAGTCACCAGCGGTCAAGCCCAATCTAGATTCTGGCTGATATCAATGTCATCAGAACACAATTCAATAAGACTAATCAGGTCTTGATTTTCTCTGCTGTAGTAAAACAGAGTTATCCACTTCACATGCCGAAATGTAGGAAGAATGATACATAGAAATCATAGTGTCTGCTCTAGACAGTGTTTTTAAAATTTACAGATAAAACCAATACTTTTATAAATTCACTTTTGTTAACTCCATTTTATTTTAATCTATTTTACGCAAAGAAAGATTATTTTTAAAAATCAAAGACATTTTAGCATAGGTGAAATGATGTAAATTGAACATATAAAAGAATAGCATGAGCCCTCTGTCTTAGCACCTGTAAAAGCTGGCTTAATGGAATGTACACACACACAAAAAAAAATTATTAAGAATTCTCATAAAAATCCCTATGGCAATAATAGCAAATGCATTTTATGCAACCAATAATAAACTATCGAGGGGCCCAGTGAAGGAGCGCTCAGAAACTAACAGGACTGTATAGCACACCGAACATCATCAGTGCTCTCTTTTAAGAAAACAAACATAACAAAATCTGACATTTTAAAACGATGCTCCTTTAATCAAAAATTTCTCTAGGGCATTTGAAATAAACTTGATTTATGGAACTTCGATAAATACATAATTTTTAAGAAACATCACTTTAGTAAACAGAGAAATAAATATTTGTCTTGCTCCGTACGCACTGTGGCTTGAGTCAATGTGTCTCCTAGATGACAGATGGTCCAAATTAATCTGAACATTAAACATTATGCCCTGGGTGGATTGAAGCAATAAGGGTTTTCAGAGGAATAGTCAATGCCAGCATGTGGCCCAGAAGCAGTTTCAGGCACAGCAAGGGAGGCAGGAGGCAGCCCATAGGGGGTCTCAAACCAGCCTTCTTTCCTGCCTCTCAATTCTGTTGGATTGACAAAAGCAATCCTTAGGATATTTTCTAGATTCTTCCCTTCAGATCTCAACTAATGATTCAGCAAATGCCCTGAACTTCCAATTGGGAGCTTATTAATAACCTTCTGAATCTGTGGGAGATTGATAATGAGGGCTAGGACCAAGTGTGTGAGAACAGGAAAGGCCCGCCCATACTTTGCCCTTCTGTTTTGGTAGTGCTTCTTTTTTTTTTTTTTTTAACTTTTTGATGTCATGTTCAGTGATTCATTAGTTGCATATAACACCCAGTGCTCATCAGATCACATGCCCTCCTTAATGCCCATCACCCAATTACACCATACAACTCACCCCTCCCTTCTGCAACCCTCAATTTGTTTCCCAGAGTCCAGAGTCTCTCATGGTATGTCTCCCTTTCTGGTTGCTTCCCATTTAGTTTTCCCTCCCTTCCCTTATGGTTGTGCTATTCCTTAAATTCCACCTATTAGTGAAACCATATTATAATCGTATCTCTCTGCTTGGCTTATTTGACTTAGCATAGTACCCTCCAGTTCCATCCATGGCAATGCAAATGGTAGGTAGGTATTCATCCTTTAGATGGCTGAGTAATATTCCATTGCATATATGTACCACATCTTCTTTATTCATTCATCCATTGAAGGGCATCTCGGCTCCTTCTACAGTTTGGCTGTTGTGGACATTGCTGTTATGAACATTGGGGTACATGTGCCCCTTCTTTTCACTACATCTGTGTCTTTGGGGTAAACACATAGTGGTACAATTGCTGGATTGTAGCGTAGCTCTATTTTTAACTTCTTGAGGAACCTCCATACTGTTTTCCAAAGTGGCTGCACCAGCTTGCATTCCCACCAACGGTGTAAGAGGGTTCCCCTTTCCCCATATCCCTGCCAATAGTTGTTCCCTGTCTTGTTAATTTGGGCCATTCTAACTGGTGTAACGTGTTACCTCATTGTGGTTTTGATTTGCACTTCCCCTGACAGCGAGTGATGTGGAGCATTTTTTCATGTGTCGGTTAGTCACATTTCTATGTCTTCTTTGGAGAAGTGTCTGTTCTTGTCTTCTACCTATTTTTTGACAAAATTATTTGTTTTTCGAGTGTTGAGTTTGATCTTTATAGATCTTGGATATTATTCCCTTATCTGTAATGTCATTTTCAAATATCTTCTCCCATTCCGTAGGTTGCCTTTTAGTTTTATTGACTGTTTCCCTTGCTGTGCAGAAACTTTTTATCTTGATGAAGTCCCAATAGTTCATTTTTGCTTTTGGTTCCCTTGCCTTTAGAGATGTGTCTTGGAATAAGTTGCTGTGGTAAAGGTCAAAGAGATTACTGCCTATGTTCTCCTCTAGGATTTTGATGGATTCCTGCCTCACATTGCAGTCTTTCATCCATTTTGAGTTTATCTTTGTGCATGGCATAAGAGAATGATCCAGTTTTATTCTTCTGCATGTGGCTGTCCAGTTTTCCCAACATCATTTATTGAAGAGACTCTCTTTTTTCCATTGGATGTTCTTTCCTGGTTTGTTGAAGATTAGTTGACCATAGAGTTGAGGGTCCATTTCCAGAGTCTCTATTCTGTTCCATTGGTCTGTGTGTCTGTTTTTGTGCCAGAGCCATACTTTTTTTTTTAATTTTATTTTTATTCTTTGCCCAAGGGGTACAGGTCTGTGAATCATCAGGCTTACATCTTTCACAGCATTCACCAAAGCACAAACCCTCCCCAATGTCCATAACCCATCCACCCTATCCCTACCCTCCCACCCCCCAGTAACCCTCAGTTTGTTTTATGAGATTAGAAGTCTCTTATGGTTTGTCTCCTTCCCCATCCCACCTTGTTTCATTATTTTTCCCTCCCTACCCCCCACGACCCCCCACCCTGTCCCTCAAGTTCCTCATATCAGAAAGATCATATGATAATTGTCTTTCTCTGATTGACTTATTTCGCTCAGCATAATTGGTAGTGCTTCTTAACGCATTTGATTCCCTTGCATTCCAAAGGGCCTTTGTTTGGCTGTTTGCTTGTTTATTTTTAAGTCTATTTCATTATCACTTGTTCACCAGGACTTTCACAACTGCCTTGGCTAACCTTGGGATCTTACATTCCAAACTGTGATCTCGGCCTCCAAGACGAAGGTACCGATCCTTCCAAATATTTTTAGTGTATATTAAACATTTTAGAACAACAATAAAAGGAAGCTCCCACTCGTGCTGGTAAATTTTGTGTGCCAATTTGGCTATGCCACGGCACCTGGATGTTTAGTCAAACATGACTCTAGATGTTTCCGAAAAGGTTTTTTTAAAATGAATTTTAATACTTTAAATTGGCAGATTTTGATTAAAGAAAATTAACCACCGAAATGTAGGTGGGTCTCGTTCAATCAGTTGACAACAATGGAAAAACCCTCAGCTCCTTCAGGAGAGGGAGAGCTCTGGCAGGAGACTGCCTTTGGACTCACTCTCCATGGGTCTCCAGCCTGCCACAGGGTTGGGGTCTACCGCCCCTACAACGGTGAAAGCCATTTCCTTCAAGTCCCTCTCTTTCTGCCAATATACATTTATTTCATCATATTGGTTCTGTTCTCTGTAGACTCCTGGCTATTTTACCACCCTTGAGCTTAATGAGACACATCCCCAGCACCTTCGAAGTCTACTGTGTGCTCCTCTATGGCCATGGTGACTGTCTATTGTGGTTTTTTTCCTGGTACAATATTTGCCCCTTAACTGAAATTTTGCTTTCTGTGGTTTCAGTGACCTGTGCTTAACCGTGGTCCAGTAGCAGAAGATCCTCCTAATATATGGTCAGAAGGTCAACAATAGCCTGACCTATTGCATTCACCTCACTTCATCTCCTCGTGTAGGCATTTTATCATCTCACGTCATCACAGGAAGAAGAAGGGTGAGTATGTACAAGAAGACTGTGAGAGCGAGTCCACGTTCACACCACTTGTATTACAATATAATTCTATTTTGTTATTAGTTATGGTTGTTAACCTCTTATTGTACCTAGTTTATACCTGTATACATAGAGAAAAACATGGTATACATAGGCTTCAATACTATTGGCGCTTCCAGAATCTCAGAACACATACCCCAGATAAGGAAAGGGAGGCTACTGTCCTGGAGATACCTGATCAGGAAAATCATTCTGAGAAGAGATTTGGCACTTCACCCAGTAGATGGCAGGACTGTCACTACATTGGCATGGAAACTTGCACCAGGCTTAATGAAGCCCTAACTCAATGGAGTAATGATGGGTCCTGTCACCATTTAAGTCATGGATCATCTCTCAGACCAAAAATACAGCACCCAGGATTCTGTTAATCAGCCTGCCCAGGTCAGGGCTCCTCTGGAGAGTTCAGGACCCTCTGAGTGACCCCATGACTGCAGAGCAATAACATTCCTACCAGCCACACAACCTTCATTGTGGGATCGAGCTCTGTTCCTTTTCATTTCTCTTAATAGGGGAGATTTGACCTTGCGAAGACTCTGGAATGCATCCCTTCCTTTCCACACCACTACCAGATCCTTGCTTCAGCCTTTCTTCCATCTCCCTTACACTGCAGTGTCTCTCCTGCCCAGCATCCTTAGTTTATTATGGCACAGGACTGACCACAACTCTTTTGCTCAAAACCTTCACAGTGGAGTCCTAATACTCTTTCTCTCCTTCCCTACTCTGCACTGATCTCACAAAAAGTAAACAATTCTCAAAGGTGCCATTTATTCCAATGTATTTGTGTTTTTCTTCTTATTTATCTGTTGCTTCGTATTTGGCCAGAGGCCTTTCCTTTATTTTTCCATCAGAGCATTTCTATCCATATCAGCTTTGGATGTGGACATCTGACACTCAAGTGACAATCCCACATGAAACTTTTGCTAGTTCCCCTGTCCCATGAGAAAAACGAATTCTCTTTTATACTCCATAACACCTGTTTCATACGTCTGTAGTAAACGTTGTGGTATATGCATTTCACAAACTGGCATTAAGGTTCTGTGGTGTTACTTAAAGGGAGAGGGGGAAAATAATTCTAAACGAAAAACACGCTCTCCTTAGAGTCATCCAACCCCAAAGAGGATTAAGATTTTTGCCAGGCCAATCAAACCGGCCTGGAATTTCCTCTTCAAATAACGAAATCCCAAGTTCTTCCTAGATCTCCCATGCCAGGAAGCTCCGATGTGCTGCCCCACTAGCTTCCCAGACCCACCTAGTCATGGCTGAATCCCGGCTCTGGCCACAGCAGAGCCTGGTAGGGAAACGGGAAGGAGAACTGGGAGGAGCAAGTGTAGAGAGAAGGGCACGCTGCATTGCAAGAACCAAGATGACATTGCTGTCAGGAGGAGGTGGTGGTTGGTAGACAGTTGGAAATGCAGACCTGAAGCTAGCTCAGTAGAAGGCAGAATAGTTTAGAAGTCCTCGGGCTAGAGACCATAACTAAATCATGAAAATGAATGAGCAGTCCTTGGAAGGTTACACATTCCTAAGGTAAAGAAAGAAGAAGATAAACCAGACAAGAGTCTTTTTTAAACATCTTTTTTTTTTAATTTAAAAAATTAAAAAAAAAAAAAAGAGAAGAGAACCAGGAAGGACCCCAGCGCTCCCCAAGAGAGGAGTTCCCAGTAGCTGGGAGTGGTCATCCAAGTCAGTTGCAACAATGGAGAATGGGAGAGAAACCATTGAATTTGACAACTGGAACTGGGACCAGTGATACGTTCAGAGCAGAAAAGAGACTGAAATGAGATCGCAGGGGCTTACAGAGTCAGCAAGTACTTAAGATATGTTCCAGTGAATTTTGGTAATGTGGTAAAGAGAGAGAGAAAGCCATAGTTTGATCTGAAGCAATAGGATCAAAAGAAAACCTTCTCTATCATTTCCCCTTCTTTCTTTTCATGAACCTCCTTTCTTCTCTCCCTCCCTTCCTGCCTTCTTTCTCCTCCTCCTCCTTCTTGGTGTGGAGAACATACATATTCCCCTCTAAATTAAATATTTGTAGGTTGAGGAAAAATTCTAGTGAAGAGAAACAAAGTAATGATAGAAAGAGGCAATAACTGATAACATAAGGCTGTGGAAGGGGCAAGAGCCGGTGGCCAGAGATCTCAACTTCAGAGAGAAATGAACTTCTTTCCAAAAGGGAGGACCACTTACATAGAAATGCAGGAATGGAGAGAGTGAGAGAGAGAGAGAGTGGAAATAATGAGATGTACACATCATGGTGCTTGCATCCATCTCAGCATGCTGTGTACTCACTTCTTAAGGTGGTAAGAAGAAGGTGCTGGGATTGTTTGGTCCTGGCACGTGGTGGGTGCTCAGTAAGTGTTTGTCCAAAGAGGAGGACTTGGCTGAGAATGATAAGAAATCACCCAGCCATGAACAGAAAGTTGACTTAGCAAGAATGTGGACTCCATTAACTAAAGTTTTCAAGTAGCTTATTATCATAACATTCTCCAGCGAACATAATCAGGAAGCATAAGGGGCAGAAACAACTGGGAGAGAATCTGCAGGGTTGGGAATTGACTAGGTGGAGAGGTGGTAGGAAAAGGGATAGAGGGTTGACTATGATCACGTAGGACACACATGAAATATGGAGCCAGAAATGTCAAACTGTTGTAGAGATGGCCAACCTGATCAGATCAAAGCCTCCAGTATCCTGTGAGAATCTCCGTGTTAGTCACAGGAATGTGACCTATAAATCCCACACGTGATAGCTGTGCCGCCTCCAGAATGTTCCCTCCGTCTGAAACAGTCTTACCCTTATTCCCCTTCATTTGGCTGAGTTCTCATCCTTCACACTTCAGTTTGCTCCAACTTTGGCTGAGAAGAGGATCAAGTGAGATAATGTAAACTACTTAGAATAGTGCCTGACAGAAATGTTTTACTAGCACTCAGTAAATGTCAAAGAAAGAAAAAGAGGGGAAAGAAACACCACCACCACCATGCAGGATGATATTACTAAAATCAGGGTTCATCTATAAGAGATAAGCCCTTATGGCTTGAGGCATTGACCTCTCCCTTTTTTGTCCAGAAATTAGCCAGGAAGCCAATCCTGGGAAACATTCTCATCTGTGCTTGAGTCACACTCTGTTAATAAGTACAGAGAAAAAGAAATGGATGCTTATGAATCATAAAAAGTCAGCTTGTGTGTCACTTTAAGAAACACTGTTGTATGTAAAATATTTTGAGGCAAACAAACAAAAAAAAACATTGTTTTATATGTTCTACGCTAAAGAAGTGACCTGGAGGCACCTGGGTGGTTCAGTTGGTTGAGCACCGACTCTTAGTTTTGGCGCAGGTCATGATCTCAGGACTATGGGACCTAGCCCTGCATCAGTCTCTGTGCTCAGCATGGAGTCTGCCTAAGACTCTCTCTCTGCTCTTCCCTACCGCTCTCTCATGTGCTCTCGCTCTCTCTCTCAAATAAATAAATAAATCTTAAAAAAAAATAAGTAAATAAATAAAGCAGTGTCCTGAAAGAATGAATGTTGCTCTTTCACGTATACAAGTGGATAAGAAGTATCAATGGTCATAGGAAGAATCACACTTACTGTTTTATAAAAATGTTTCCTGATAAATTCTTAGTCCATTGCTGCCATGCTAATCTTTGAGTATGTTTAAGAGAGGAAAATAGAAGTCAGTGGATTAATAAACTATCACTTATTAAGTACCCAGTATTTACTTAACACAGTGATAAGCACTGTGGAAAGCATCTATATGACTTACTCTAATTTTAATAACACTATGGTAGATATTATTGGATTCATCTTACTTATGAGGCTTAGAGATGGTACCCTAGATCATTTATCTAAACAATATACACAGGGTAGTGGCAGGCAGAGGCAGAGGGAGAAGCAGGCTTCCCACTGAGCAGGGAGCCCAATGCAGGACTCAAACCCAAGACCCTGGGATCATGACCTGAGGCCAAAGGCAGACACTTAGCCAACTGAGCAACCCAGGTGTCCCCAGAGCCAAGACTTAAAGCCAGGTCAAACCTAGGCACTTGACTACTATGCCATGTTTCCTACTTGGAATTAATTATGAAGTCATTAGTATTGAGATACTAGTTACAAATAATTTTCCAGTTGGAAAAGGTGAAATTTCCTTATATCTATATTATATAGTTAGAATATTAGTTTAAGAAATTCATCAGATGATAGGTACATTATATGAATTATAAAGAAGTAAATATATTAAGTTTGGCAATGACTGTATAGATTAAGAGTCACATTGTGGTAGCTAATGTGTTAAAGATTTTATGGATTTTTTCTTTTCTTTCTTTTCTTTTTTTAATAAAGTGGAAATAACCCTCAGGAGAAAAGTTAGATATTAGAGGAACATTTGCAAAAACAAACTGTAGTTCGCTTTAATGGTGGCAATTTGCAATGACATTCATAAGTATTAATTTTTAAAACTTGACTGGATATATTTAAATCATAAATGGGGTACATGTTCTTTTCTTTGTCAAATGATACAGGCATGAATAGAAAGCTAATAATGTCCCCTCACTCTTCTATCCATCCCCTCTGAGAAAACAATTTTGATGTGTCTCTTACTACATATTTTCCATTTTTATATAAAATATGCAAATATATAAATAATATATAAGGATAAGTTACATGCTAAAATGTTTCACATTATTCTGCTACTGCATTTTTTAACTTGTATATTATGCAGATTTTTCTCGAAGACAATAATTTAAATTGTAGCCAGAGATTCTTAGCCCTTGCAGATTAGAATTACTTGGAAAGCTTGAAAGAAAACCGCACCCCCAGAGATTCCAGCTGAACTGACCTGGGTGGAGCCTTGGCATCAAGCTCCCCAGTTGACTCTGATGTGTACCTAGTTAAAACCACTGATTTAAGCAATCCAAACAGGCTTCAAATACCAGCTGCCTGCCTGAATTGTCCTGGTATGCATCCTCCCAGGAAGGCCCTCCACTGAGATTACAGCATCAGTGCTGACTGGGGAGACTCTGGGAGGCTTATCTTAAATTTAAAGTCTCCTCAAGAAGGTTGGCTATCAGGTAGAAAATTTGTTTAATCTTAAATCACGTTAGGGACACTCCTATGACTGTAAGAAATGCTACCAAGGTCCGGAATTCAGAGGCTGCCTAAATGACAGTCTGCTCTATGAAGCTGGATTTATTCCCAGAGTTGACTAAACTCTAGAGATTTGCCCTTGCCTGCAGAAGGTTTCCAGATTCAGCCATCACAGGAAGCCACACCCAGAACTTGTTTCTCCCCTCTGGGAGACGCACCTTCTCCGTGGGTGCAGGAACTTGTTCGGCCTCTCCAGCCTGGGCTGGGAGAGTTTGCAAGCCTCCCAAGGGGATGCATGAGTCTAGCCTGAAGAGCTCTTCACTGTTAGTGAAATATTCATATGATCCTTTAGTTTCCTTCATTTTTCGCTACACATTTTTTTTTTAATTTTATTTATTTGACAGAGAGAGAGATCACAAGTAGGCAGAGAGGCAGGCAGAGAGAGAGGAGGAAGCATGTTCCCCACTGAGCAGAGAGCCCGATTTGGGCCTCGATTCCAGAACCTTGAGATCATGACCTGAGCCAAAGGCAGAGGCTTTAACCCACTGAGTCACCCAGGCGTCCTTTCGCTACACATTTGAGGAACATTTGAGAAAATGTAAGATGTACAAAAGAGTTGTGGAGGTTTGTTTCAGTGGGATAAAACTGTTGGCAGTCAGAGATTGTTACTAGGTTTGGGTCTGAATTATCGCCCTTATTGGTTCTGTCTTTTCCCCAGTTCCCTTTCCTTTCTCAAAGCACTGAATTGGTCAGAAGTTTTGAGAGACCAAATGGGTTGTTGGGATTTATTTTGGAGAAAAAAAAGGTTTTCAAACCCTGAGTTTTCGGCTAACAGACCATGGCAGGTATATGGACAGAACACATTACACTGCGTGAGGGAAGGAGTGGGGGAGGGGGGGAGACCAAATCAAAATTGTGGTCTTCTCAATTTCTTTCCCAGTTATAACACTATCACGTTGTTAAATGTTTAGATTTGATCCCTTTGCCCTGCAAAAAGTAAGTGCCAATCATTTCAAGGCTAGGTAAATGGCTGGGGTGGAACTATCAAAGCCCCGGACCACCAGGGGGTCCCTGCC